>JAOXNO010000078.1:43173708-43216868 GCA_028565335.1 Limnodromus scolopaceus
GCTCGGGGATATGGATTAGTGTTGGGTGGTGTTTTGTGTGTGTGTTGAGGTGGTGTGTGCTTTTTTTTCTTTTTTTTATTTCTGTTGGTTGGACTAGATGATCTTAAAAGGTCCCTTCCAACCGAGGTGATTCTGTGATTTAACAATTTAACATTGTATTATTTAAAAAGACAGCATAACAAGTGATATTGCATGATTCAACTGGCTCATTGCTGCTACAAGCAGTCCAAATCCTACCTCATGTGGAAGGGGTTTACTGCTGTTATCCTCTGATGGCTGTTAGCGAGGCTGACTTAAAGGAGATGGGTGGGGGAAATCTTGGCCTCACTAAACTTTGACCATAGCACTGTGTATCACAATTAGCGAGCAATGACAGACAAGCAAGGATTCATAATTAGCACAATTTTCCAGCCTTATTTACTGAAAGAAAAAAAAACAACAAACAAACAGAACAAGGCCTCAGGGCACTCAGAGACTTTTCTCTTTGTCCAAGGATTTCATTCCAGAGCAGCAGCCCTGCTGCCACCACGCAGGAAGGATGGTGTGCTGTAGTGTAGATGGATCTGGTAGGATGGAGGCAGAGATGGGCTGGGGGAGGCATCCCACCTTCTTGCTACTGAAGCAGCCTAGGAGCTATGTGAGCACATAGTCACCCCATCCTTCATGCTGATATTGGCCACAGTGTTTAACACCCAGAAATGGCAGCACGTTCTGCAGCAGGTGCCTGTACCACAGCAACAGAAAGCTGTTTGTCCTCAAGGTTCAGCCTATCTGGTTGGAATTTAGTCAGTGACAACAAAAGCAGCCATCTGAGGAGCATACCTTGCAGGGTCCCCACCTTGCAGGCTTGGCTGGTGGCTGCCACTTATGCTTGGAGCCACCTTCACCTGAAACAGCTTCTGGGAGGTAACGGCAGTGCCAGAGGACCAGCCTTGCCCAGCATTCAACATAAAGGATATAAAGGAAATGCACCTCAGCAGTGCTAGGTGCAGACCTGTCCTAAAGCTATGAGACTGTTTGGGGGCCTGTGATGCTGTGGGTAACTATACTGTCCTAGTCTCCAGTGAGATGAAAGAGAAATATTCATAGGTGGCAGGATAAATTGCAGTAAAAAAAGAAGAAAGTTGCATGGTAAAGACTACTCTCCAAATCTTCTCTTGACTTACAGTAAAGTAAAAGCAATGCTTTTCCCTTCTGAGATGTTCCCAAGCCACTAACAAACACATGCTATTTCTAGCATGGAGAATGCATCCGGATATGCCTTACGATGTCACTAAAGTTAAGGGGAAGAGAATGAGGCTAAGTTGCTTGCCATCAGATTTCTCCAGCTCCTTTCTTGTGACCTTGCATATGGTGATACTTTAACATTTCTAAAAGAAAACCTTCCTGGACTTTTTGCAGGTCAGGCTAATTCAGTTTCTAAAAATGGCAACCGATGGGGAATCTAACTGGCTTCTACTGGTAACTGGCTTGCTTGCTCCCGTTTTATCAGAATCTGATGAAAAGGAATGTCTAGAGACACAGAATACACAAACAGATAGTCCTGACTGTCAGCAATGCATGCAAAAATACAAGGGCTACGTTATCCTATGTTCTCCCCTTGGCAGGATTCCTCAAAGCAGTTAAGCTAAGATGGTTACCTCATGGCATATAGAGGCAAATACATTCACACTACATACATTTTCAAGGAACTGAGGTATCAGTGCTGTTATTAAGATAATAATATGTGTCTGAGACATAACAGAGAGTAGGGTGCCCAAGTAGCATTCCCTGAATTAGCTTCAGAAATGGAAGGAGAAGAGCTGCCAAAGGACAAAGCTTATTAGCTTGGGTGCTCAGACCCCAGGTAGGTTCTCCCCCTGTGCTGTGTTCTGTGCTGGGAACATACTGACATGGTCAGCACCAGCTCAAGGTTCCTACAATGTGCTCCACCGAGAAGCACGTGTTGGTTTAACCTAAGAGAATATGCATTAGCAAGGCTTTTTTGGCATGGATTATGTGGATACCCCAAGAATGCAGAATACATGGTTTTCAAATTCCCCTGAGCCTTAGATTTTATGCCTTTCTTTTTTATGCCTTTTTTTTTTTTTTGATCATGATGTTCACTGTAAAAATACGTGGTTTTGTGAAAAGAGGTGAGAAGCACAAAGCTCACTTCCAGAGAGACATATGTAGCAGGTATCCTAGAGGTCAAAGGAACTTCTCCCACTATTTTCAGTTGTGTGAAATGACTTGCAATAAGCGTCAGACCTTCAACAGATATACCCTGGTGTGCTTCCAAAGAAATTGCAAGCAGCACTGACAGGGTCAGACAGGGCAATTGCCTGGTTCATGTGTTGTAAGAGAACACGATCAAATAAAACTTGAAGGACCCAAGCTCAAAACAAAGACAGTTCTTTAGATGACATGCAGTAGCCCCGTAGAGTTCCTTGCCAATGAATGATGAGTGATAACAGTTTCTACGGGTGCAAAGAGAGGCTCAACAAGTACATCAAAGAGAAATCCATTACTAAATATACAGCACCACATCTAGCTCAAGCAGCACTGGGCTAAAAATATTTGGAGGCTAGCAAAAAGCAAGTAGTATCACACACCCTGCTCTTACACTTCCTTAGGCATTCACTTATGAAAAGTGCTGGAAACAGGAGAGGGAACCAAATGGATCCTCAGTGGGAACATGGCAGAGAGAGAGGAAGGAAGAGGACACTGTTACATCCTAGCAAAGTCATAGAATCATAGAATCGACTAGGTTGGAAGGGACCTTAAAGATCATGTAGTCCAACCATCAACCTAACTCTGACAAAAAAATAAGTAATAAATAGGAAATAAAAATTACTAAACCATATTCCTGAGGACCATGTCTACCCATCTTTTGAACACCTCCAGGGATGGTGCCTCAACCACTTCCCTGGGCAGCCTATTCCAATGCTTGATAACCCTTTCAGTGAAGAAATGTTTCCTAATATCCAATCTAAACCTCCCCTGGTGCAACTTGAGGCCTTTTCCACTTGTCCTATCTCCTGTGACTTGGTAAGTCCTTTCCCATTAGGACAAGAGCTGATCCTGGCAGGTTTTGAAGTGCAAGTTGGAAAGGAAGCTTATGAGTCCCCATTTTACTGCAACCAAAATCCTGCATTGGATCCAATTGCCTTTCATTTTGGTATATTTTTTAATGCAAGCAGAAAAGAAACAAACACTTACATCTCCCCACTGGTAGAAGAGCTTAGCTGCATTCCACTGCAGCTTCTGGTTCCTTTTGTTGCCCACGATAGGAGAACGCCCACGGGACAGGCCTTTCTTGGTAATGTTCACATGGTGGCCCTTCATCCACTCGGGCCAGTTGCCACGATTACAGCGGTGAACGAAGCGTGCACACTCGAGGAACAGGGCTGCTCTTGCCACTACAGGAGCTTCCTGAAACGTTTGCAGAAAATACAAACACATTGGGAAAACTCCGTAAACATTAGAGGATTTTTTTGCTTTATCAATTGTTTCACAAGTTTGCCATGGAGCCACACAGACTGTGAAATCTCTCCATCAGAGTCTGAAACCAGGATTTCTGCCTTGAGTCACACCTTTTGAGCTAATAAAAAGAAGGTTTATAAACACTGAACAGTTATGCTTAGTCCAGCCACTAGAGGGGCAGGAAGAGCCACATTATAAATTTATAAACCACCTTGTTTCAGTACCCCTCTGTAATACTTTCTTCTTTCAGAAACCACGTAACTGCCAAAAAGCAGAAGCGTGCGTCTGACACTTTCATTGGAGGAATGAGTCAAGTTTTCTTTTCACCTTCGCTAGTGAGGCTGCAAATATTGCAAGTGCAAACGGCAGCTTAGCCACATGAGCCCTAGCATTTGTCACTTTAAGTTCTGCTTGAGCATCTTGGGGGTGGAAGCATGAATGGAGGCTTGCTGAAACTATGAAGAGTGCTTCTTTGCACCTATAACAAGCAGATACAAAGAGTGAAATCCATTACGGGCATGTCAACAATATTTCACTCACTTAACTTCAATGGCCCTAGCAAGCATCAGATAATTTAATACTGAAATTTAACATCAGGCAGCTGAGTTTCAAAGTGATGGACTTGACTGTATTCCAGGGGAAAATCCTCCTGTCCCCAGCTTGGAAGAGCACTTTTCTTTAATGGGAGAAAGTATATTCAGTCTATTTCCATTTGTATTAAATGGCCCAGCAGGATTCATTTTAGACCAATAAAGAGTAGTTCTGAAACTCTCAAATATGTTCAAAAAATGGACACTGTAATTTGTTTCCTAAAGGACAGCTTAGACTCAGGAAGGAGCTTTCTTCCCAGCAGTCCACAGCTCTGCAAAAATAGCATTTTACAGACATGGAAAGTGACTAAAAGCAAATGGTTCTCATTTCCACTTACTTTCCCCCCTCTCTTCCTGCAATTTTCACAAGTCAAAACCCCTTTGGCCAGCAGGTTATAACTCTAACAATACAACAATGTTCACAATTCACAAGTTGGCTTTGAAAGGCTCCCTAACAGGGATTTCACAGAGCACAAACACATGTTTCACACATTTAGATACTGACAGCTTTAATGAGACAATTTAAACAGATTAGCATCTACTTATAAGGGGAGGTTCCTCATCTGTGGTCCATAAAGAACACATGGGCCTTGAGACCAGGGAAGATGGTCTGCAGTTGATCTGCAGAACATTATTAAATGGCGCCTCCAACAGCGCTTTAATCAGAAGTTGAAAGCAAGAAATTTTGGACCAATGCTCCAAAAGTTTGGGAGTTGATTTAAGAAATTCTGTACTGCAGCTAAACCTACAGCCAGAAATTACTACCGACAGGACTGAACGAAGTCATGCCTTTCAGGGGACTGGCAAAAAAAAAACCAAACAGGGATTATGTTTTGTCTACATTAACAGGAAAACATATGTTAATTGCTTCCTGAAACAACATCCTGTTGCAACTTTTTGCTCATATTTTATTCAAATGTTGGAAGAAAATAGCAATCTTCTCGCGTTTCTCTTGAATAAAGAGAATGTTAAAGCTGGCCCAATGTTCTGATGAGGAAGGCAGAAAAACTGAATTCATTGACAACCAGAAACCAAACTAGCATCTAGAACCCGGAAAAAAACATGACATATTGCTTGTTGCTCGTATGCAATATGAAACAGAGAATAGATGAGGATTTTATTCTGTTATTCTCACTGATTAAAACCTTAACCAGGCCTGGAGACATACATGAAAAGATGAAGCCCCAGCCTTAGTCCGTTTCAGTTCCCCACCGGTGAAGTCACAATTTCTGAGCGTATAGGAATCTTGTAAAGATATGTGTAGTGAACATTATGGAAGACCTCAACTACTGTAACTAAACTAGGATATGTAAGGTGGGGACTGAAGAGGAGGAGGGGTGTGTCCTCGATCCCAGAGCAGGAGTTCCAAACTACAAATCACTGAAAAGGCCTCCTGCATAAAGGAGGACTTTCTGAACATCACAGGGCACAAGCTCCCTGTGATCGCTTACCTGAGGCTCAGAGAAACCTGAAGCAGCAGCAAGAGAAAGATGGAGATGTGACAGAATGGACAGGGATGGATTCACACCACAGAGAAACACATCACAAATGGAGAGAAATGAATCAGGCAGGCGATGCATAGCTGAAAAGAACACAAGTTACCATGGTCACTGTCAAAACTTAACACAGCAGCAATACTCTCACAAGCCTGCCCGAGCCTGTGAATCTGGTCACAAGTCCACTTTTAACATTAGACCTACTATATTGCTTTGTCTTTTGAAAATTGTTCTTGTGCTGTATAAACTGACATGAATAAGAATCCACCATTTTCTTAACAAAATTTCAAGTACTCCCATTGCATCTTTTCAGTAAACGCCCTGATTTGTACTAATAACAGCAAAAGCAATAACCTGGGTAGGAGGGAGCAAATACAGAATGGATTTGGAATTTTATAGCATCACATTACTGTTCAAGCACAGCTGATTCTGCAGAGTTTTATAATGCAGAGCATTTAGGTCCAGTTTTATTTTCAAGGACTATGAATTTTATAAGTCTAATCAACTACTGGTAATTTTCTCGTGCCCTTTCTTATACTCTGCAAGGCACTTGGAGGAAAAATTCATTTCCACTGTCTCTTCAAGGAAAAAAAAAAGAAAAAAGCAAAGCAGAATAGCAACAATTTACATTTAGAGTAAATAAAGTAAATTCAAGTACTGTCAAAAGATGCTGACTGGATAGCTCTGCTTTGTCTAGCCACAAGATAAGTCTGGCATGAGAAGTAACTTAGCAGGCATGTGAAGACAGGTTGTGAGTAAATTATTAACCAAAGTCAAGGAGAATTGCCTCAAAAATGTTAGTTCAAATCTCTTTGATTATACCTAAAAATGGTCTAGTACAATCCATGACACAGCTCTTTGTTTCTGTTCCCAGTCATCTACTCTGGAGACCTGTTTGGAGCAATCTCTGATTTCCTTCCGGGTCATATGCCCTCCTATGGACAAGTATTTCTCATATGGAAACAGTGACATGGGAACAACAGAGGCTGCCTAAGACCCTTGGTGACAGCGAGTCAGGACAGTGGCAGGTACTCTTGCAGTTTAGGCTTTGCTTCTGATCTCCCAATGCTTGGTAGGTCCTCTCAAACACAACGCTGCCATAAAGCAGTGCCATTACAGCATTTCAACAAGGGTAAGAACTCACACATCGTACTGGAGAAATGTAATGGTGACAGGTATCCCACATTGCTAACCTCGTCAAAGGAAAGCTTGTATTTACCCACCTGAGTCATTTACACTAGTCTAATCAGGATACTCTAGGTGACATCTTTATATAGTGCTAGACAGCGGTTTGTTGGAATCCTCTGCAGAAATTTGAACCACAGACTGAAATATGATATTACTTGCCTTTCAACCTCCAAGGTTTCTTGAAAAAGGAAAGAAAAGCAATTTTATAATTGCCAACTCTGGACTTAAGCTGATGACATAAGGATGAAACTGCCTGGAACAGATTATCAATTGTCATTGAATGTTTGTACAGCCACAAATTGTTTGCAGTTTTACAAAATTCAGTCAAGGATAGATGGCGCTTCCGGAAAATACGTTAACTACATAGTTCCTAAACCTAAGGCAACACTCAATTTATTTAATATATAAATAAATCATTAGCACCGTAAGGATGCAGCCTTTGTTTCATTGTTCTAACTCCTTTAAATCACTGTGGCAAATGTGTGTAAACATCCAGGCTGATCAAAGATCTTGAAGTCGGTATAAGAATAGAATTTCAAAAATTTGCATCAAAAAGCATGTTGAAAAAGTTTATGAAAGAACTGAAACTGGAGCTGTTTGCCTTTCCGTTTTTAAAGGTTGCCATAGGAACTAGGCTGGATAAAATTGCTTAAGAAGCTTTTTATTTGCATCAAACCTGATTCAAATTTTACTTCAAAAGCCTGAAAACAGGGGCTAAAAACCCAGAAGGTTTTCTGTTGGCTGTGCTCTACTGACATAAAATGTGGGAATTTTCCATAACAGCATACATTGCCATTAAGCAATACAGTGAGATGACAAGCTGTCATCTTTTGAAACCTGCAGGGTATGTGACTTCCCAACTTCTATATATCTCCAACGCTTTGTAGACAAGATGCCAGCTGAGCAGGTACTTGTAAGGAGTCTCCCAAGTCTATAATTAGAACAAGGCTTCTTTCATCTTTAGCTGCAGACCTTCTAGAACTTCTGATACCAAAGCCTTCTGCATCACTCAGTGGAAAGGAAAGAGAGTCACTCTATTTTGTAAAAGCCGGCTCTGGAAGTCAGAACGAACATCTTCAATCAGTTTGCTCTGACCAGTAGTTTTCAGTTGACTTCATACAAGGGTACAGGGTAAGTTGGTCTGTTGCTTAAGCATGTGGCAAATTTCAAAAATAAGTAAGACATTTACAGGCAATAGGGACATAACTGTCAAACCCCTGTTTCATTATCTGGTTTATTAGTACAAAGAGTAGCACATCTCCAGAGGGATCTTAGTGACATAATGGACAGCCATGAGCTCCTCCCTGCCCACTCACTTTAAATTCCATGTTATTTTAGAGCTTGCAATGGGGTGGCAGCCTGGTAGCCTAGAAGAATGAAGTTGTCTTTGTGCAACAAACCCGTGAGGAGAGACTATCTCCATAAGCCGCCTTCTGAGATCACTGCAACCCTAGCTGGTAGAAATCACTTCTGATTGTGAGAGCATGAGATCAGCTTCCCTCTCAGCCACTGCTTCCATAGCTTCCAGCCAGAGGGCCAAAAATCTCCAACAGGAAGAGTGGAAACTAGTGAAGACAACACGTCTGCTGGAAGATGGACAGGGAACAGTCCAAACAGCAGAACTAGATGTGAACTGGTAGCAACAGCAACTTTGGGGCAATATTAACGCAGACTTGCTTGAACCTGCAGCCTAAGGATGCAAGGTTAAGAAGAACAAATAAAAGCATGGTGCACAGAGCGTGTCATCCCTAGATCTATGGAGCAGACAAGACAGCACATCTCAGGTCCATGAGCCTGGCATCTCCAGCAGCAAGCACAAAAACTTAATTATGAGCATAAATGACATGGCAATCAGAGGCAAGAGGTCAAGAGAAGGAAGACAAAGGGATAGAGAGGATGTGGATGCTCTGAGAGCAGTGCCTTTCAATCTTTTTCTGTTTGCAGACATCCAAACGCTTATGGAAGGAAGCAGAAGAGCACTGTGCAGAGAAGCTACTAATAATTTGCTAGCTTTTCATAGCTGTCTTTGTCACTCTCTTGTGCTTGTCACATAAGAACCTTGCAGAGCTCCACTGGCCCATAACCACAGGCTGAAGGCCACTGCTTTAGAAATGGGACTGTTAAAAAGCAGCAGCTGCAAGGACAAGAAGGAGGGAGATATAGACGAGATACTCAGTGTTAGGAAGGAAGGACTGAGTTGTGTCACTTCTGTGATTTGGAACTGCAAATTAGCAATATCTGCATTTAAAAGGATGCACACTCTGACGTTTCAAGTTTTTTTTCCACTGACCGTCTCTGGTGACTAATAGTTCGGTGTTGCCTAATGTATTTATAACTCCGTCAGAACCCCCGAGTGGAATTACCACACCTCTCCAGGTAGTTATTCAGTCTTCAGTAGGTTATTATTGACACTAGGAGCAAAAGCAGAATGGCTGTGAGCAAAATTTGAAGTCTGACAACAAAAGCTTTGCACTGGCAATAATCTAGTTATGGGGAGCTATATAGTGAGAAAAGCAATCCACTTTGTCCGCATACTCATCCAGTCACAGATGCTAAAACTCCATCTCATACCAGCCCTACCACTGGCATCGCTGTGATGCTTTACGTGCTTTCTGGGTGGGCACAAACAGCATTAGTGAACAACGACACACCACCACGTGCTCTCACTCAGCAGGTAAAAATACACCAACAAATGACTTACAAGATCTAGGGCTGCTGCCAGAATGGAGGCATCGGGGATAGTGCCTGGTTCACAGCAGTTCAGGAGAAACTGAAAGCGCTTCATGCCTTGGCGGATTGCTCCCAGGTTCACAACGTTCTTGGATTTTCCTCCTTCTTGGTTGGAGGTCAAGTGATCATCAAAGCTATGGCAACCTAAAGAGGTAGAGAGTACAGAGGGGATGCAGGGAGGGGTAGGGAGAAAGGAACACAGTCTCTCACCAATAAAAAAAGTAGCACAAGCCCCCTGATGAGTACAGTCTTGGTCTAAATCCCTTCCTCACCTTGATGCACTGTTTTGAAGGTAACAGGGGCATTTTTACAATATTCATGACTTCCATGAAATAGGCATACAGCAAGCCAGATTCTGGTCTTGGTCATACTGATGTCTGCCCAAACAATTTCATCGTACTCAGTGTTGAAGGTCAGGATCTACCCCAGTATAGGTGAACCAGAATATGGCCCTTCCTCCCCACCTAACACAGAACATCATGCTTACTGTCCGTTTTTCCTGAATAATCTCTTATCTTAGATCTCTATTACCCCCTGAAGTTTACCTGAAAGTGGAGCATGCATAAACCTTATTAATTCATGTATCAATTTAGTAATACATGTCTACTAGGGCAGAAAAATCAGTAGCAAATATTGGAAATGTTCTAGGTGGAAATCAAGTACTGTCCTTTTTTTTTTAGGCATACACGTTCTGCAATTACCACAACATCCAAAGTGAGACCGGACTCAACTCCTAGATATCATCATTGTTCCAGCCTCTCTCCCTTGAAGAGTCTTGCACTCTCTGGGGTGGAAAGCTCCCTAATAAGAGCTCCTTTTGAAAATGAAGCTAGCACCCCACTCCAGGGCTTCTTTCAAGCATGATTTTAAACTCCATGTATAGAGTTCCCATGACAAACCAACTAACCCCATTGCTGATTGGAATGAACACTTCTGAAAGCAGAAGACCATTATGCAGTCAGTACCCAGAGTTGAGAGAGTGGCAGAGAGATACAGATGAGGAAAGTCATTTCAAGGTGGCTGGTCAAAACAAGAATAGTCAGCTTCTGGGCTTTTTGTCTTTATCTGTAATACTCTCCCTGTTTACATGCAAAAGCACAAATGTTTACACAATACTGAAGAATAGAGCACTGAAGAAGAGAACACCAAGTGGAGAATTCAGGATCGGCTTTACACATGGATTTGAAAGACATCATCTCTACAGGACTTTGTGACTTCTTCCTCAGGAAAGAAGAATGGCTAAAAACTCAAAGTCCCTTTGAGACCGCACTCCCCAGAATTACTTGGAAAGCACTTATGTACCACAAACAATAGTCACAACAGAAAATGACAACGTAGATCTTCACTTTTCCCCTGAAGACAGAGGTATATCAATCAAATTTCAAGAGACTTCTTTACAACATCTGTGCCTTTTCTCTCTCCAGTGAAGCTGTACATAGCTTTCCAGTAAACAAAATGTTCCTATGTTGGGAAATACTTCCTCAAAATGGAACAAACAAACAAATAAAGTAGAAAGAACAGGTAGAACACTTACATAAATGAGCAGGCACAAATACCCTTTTCTTCCAACTCCTCCTGTTTCCTTATAGCCTGTGGCATGCTATCTGAGCCTTCCTGCTATGGCTGTTGTAACGCTAACTCATTTGAGGTACAAACCTATTCAGGTTTCCTATTCAGGGCCCTGTTAGGGCTGTGCCTGTATGAGATAAAGAACAGAAACTTGACTTTCTGACACAGAAAAGCATGCCTAAGACATCTCTCTAACCCCTACTATAAAGATCTACCAGAGGCTTTGTCTATCTGGGCTCAGTAATACTACCTATAGTCTATCACTACAGCCCTTTGCAGTCCTTTGCAGTCCCAGCCTTGCACTTTGTTGAAGCTTTGCAAAATAATCCTTCAGAAGCAGCTGAGAACTGTCCTCCACTATGCCCATCCTGGAGCAGCCCTGCTGTAAGCAGGGGAGCCCTCACTGGCTTAGTGTTAATGTGACTCAGCCCTGCAGAAAATCTCAGCCAGTGAGCAGAGATCATTTCCTAACACAGGAGGACACGGGATGCCCAAGCGTCTGACCCCACAGTTGCTTCCTGTGAGAAGGTGACATCACCCCTCGAAGCAAGCATGTGGTGTGGTTCACCTGTGCTGTGTGCCTTGAACACCCTGGCAAGTTCTATGGTCACTCAAAATGTCTTCAGTAAGTGCCTGAAGGAATGTCAAGGGTCTCACGTAAACATACTGTAACTCGTTTCTGGATATATGCTGTGTTCTTAGTATAGGTAAAAAGATCATTAAAAGAAACATTTTGTTATGCATGAATGTGCATATAATTATGTGTATATATATATATATACTTATGCACACCTACAGATACACACACACACACACACATACGTATGCTTACATACATATCCAGTGGTCTAGATGATATATCACAATGAAGATTACAATTCATAAATGATGTGACAAGTTATTCTACTTTTTTTTTTTTACTGTAATGTATTTCTCCTCTCTCTGTTTTCTTAAAAATTTGTTCTACTGTGTTAAAAAAACCCAAAAACACAAGAGGAAATAGCATATGGAAAAAGCATGAACAAAGAAATGGCATAGCGTCATGTATGACAAGAATGGGAAGGTAGAAATAGGTTCCAAATCAATGCTTTAGGGTCAGACCTTGAGGGATTTAACAGTATGCCCACCCACCTTCGACAGGCTTTTATTCTCTTCTCCATAAGCACATAAACCCTGCTGATCTTTATGGAAGATACAGAAGCAGTGGAAACGTGAAGGCCCTCTGCAATGTTGCTGTTCTACCGGGTTCTAAACCGTCCCACCCTGTAAAGGCTTCACATCAATTTCACTGCACACATAGAAGTACATACACACATGGGCATGTACAGCTAACTTTAATATTTTTTGCTCGTGGTATGTGGTTTTCATTGCATACCAGAGACCCTCGTGGACATGGTGATTCAACTTCCTTAACTGTCACACTTTGCCTTATAAACTTTAAATACTCTCCCTTTGCTTCAGTTAGTTATAAGGCAACAGCCCAACCCTCCCCATCAACATCATGGGACAGTTCGCCTGTTTCTCACACTAACATGCAAGGGTCTCTGTCTTTAACCCATTATATCACTTTTACTATGGTATTTCTAACACATGCATATGTTAAAACCAAACATGTGTCATATACACTTCTTCTCTCATAGGCACGTAAAAGGCGTTTCAAGTTCTCTTCATTAATGACATATATTCTGATACTAACAGAAGGCTGAAGTATGCACAACACTTCCAAAGCTCAAAAAGCCAATTCTAACGTATCATCTGAGTATTGTATAGACATAAGTTGTGCCACACGTACTGAACAAGGCTTGTGACAGTCACAAGGCCAAGACTAAATCTGTGCCGTTAAATCAAGAATATGGGCTCTCTAGGCAGAAATAAACTCACAGTGGCATAAAATCAGCATTAGCAAGATGAAAAATAAAAAAGAAAATATGAAGGACATCTCCCATGAGCACTGTATAAACAGTTGTGGCAGTCTGTAAAGATCTCACTGCCCCTCAGTTGTTCGTTCCCAGTAAAAACCGGGAGAACCTATGGTGGAAGTATTTCACACCTACTTCAGCACAAAGTAGTGGATGAAGAAAACAATGCAGTTCCTTCCATTGTGGGAGTATTCACCTTCAGCTACCAAGCTTCAACAAGCTGCTGGGCTGATGCATTCTCCTTCTACAGGAACAATACTTTTCACCTAGCAGCTAGTTGAAAACTACCACTAGAGTTTCTGAAGTGGTAGAACAATGACCAGTTTACACTGGGGAGATATGCTCATACTTTACTACTATCGCTTGCCTGAACAATGCCTTACATGCATTACGCTGCAGGTCTGGGACAGATGATGGTGAAATATATACAATGCGGTGTCAAAGTTTAATGTCAGAAAATAAAAAACATAACACCAGGGAATGTAACACACTGTAAAGCTAGAGAAATAATGGTGAGAAAGAAAATCTACTCCTTTTTGTGTGTTTTTGGGAGTCGGCTTGGGTTTTCTTAAAAAAACAGTAAAAGAACTTCAAGATACAAGGTTGTCTCCTTGACAACAAGGATGAGCTCCGAGCTGAGGACATGAGCATGTGAATGACTGCATGACATTTTAAAACAGAATATATCGTGACCTTGTATTATTCATAAAGGCACTTTTCAAACATTGCTGATTTTGAAAATGCATTGCAATTAAATATACTTTCGTGGAAAGAAAAAGTAGTGGTGTTGTTATTATGTTGTGTGCTAAGAAAAAGGGACAGCATCCCTAACAAATGGTATGCGGACACTAGACATGCAAACACAGAAGAAAAGAGATAATTATAACAAGGTTTGTGCAGGGTTTTCCATTTCATCAGTGCTGATCTTTGCTAAAACTGTCAAATGGACACAAATTGAAAAAAAAAAAATAAAAAAAACTGATGGAACACCCATTGTTATATTAGGCAATGAAAGATTTACACACCTAATTTTGAACTGAATAGGAGTGCTTTGAAGCAAGCATTAATTTTTCAAGTGTGTTGATCAAATTCAATTTGATTTGAAAAGCCCAAATGTTATATTTGCATAATTTATTTGGATAGTCTTGATTTTTTTAAAAATCGACTTTACTAGAGCTTTTTTCTAAATCAAAACAAAAGAAAGAAGGAAGGGAAAGAAAACAGTTACAAAGACTAAAAAGTTGGAGAAGGCTAGAATGGATACAAAAACTATGGAGAAAGCAGGAAAAAAGGGAAAGGGGCAAAATACAGAAAGAAAGAAAGAGATTTTAAAAAAACAAAGATCAAAAGAAAGAAAAAAGGAGACGAGAACCCTGATTTCTAACCATCTTTTTCTTCTGTGTGATGAAGCTTGGATGGGTGTCTTCGGCAGGTGCGCCATTTACCAAGACGCTTGAAGAAATTCTCCTCTTCATCTCGCCCATTGTCCAGGCCACCTCCTGGCCCCCCTCCTTCCGACAGCTTCACTGCGCTGGTAAACTTCACCTGTGCAAAGAGAGAGGGCTGGGTCAGGCTGTGCCATACCATGACCTCTGGGTCTTCCTTCCTTGGATGTAAAGCAGCTACAGAAGGGCTGTTAACACAGCGGATCACCATAGCAACACAAGTGGGTCTGCACAGATTTACGTACGCCGAAGCACTTCATCTTTTAAGCTTTCTGCTTAAAGGATTGGTCTTTTCCAAGAGGCTGTAAAGGCACAAAGAAGGAAGGGTAAGTGTGACCAACAGTTAAACCTTAAGTGCATTGACAGAGCCCGCATTTATCTCTCAGTGAACCAAGGCAGCCGCAGAAGTCCAGTATCAAATTTCCATGGCACTGTGCTCTGAAGATTGCTGTGACCGAGCCTCATTGGCTGCAAGGTCCACGTTGAGTAGAATGTTTCCTTGGAAGGCTAAAACCAGCCATATCCTGTCCTTCCAAGGTCTCTGCAATCCTGCCTGACACATTTACCTTGGAACTCTGCCTGATGAAAGACAGACGGTCAACAGAGCTGATATCTAGGAGATCTTCCACCCCGTCAGCCAGGCCAGAGAGGGAGGAGCGCTTCAGCCAGTTCCCTGTTGCAGAAGAAGCCGCTAAGGACAATTCTGAAAATGCTTCCAAGCAGAATCTATTTATTAGCAATTGCAGCATACTTCTCCAAAGTGGCCATGCCAGGGTATGGGAAAATGGGAGGAAAGGGGAAGGAACCTTTTTAAGTTACATGCATTAACCACCAGGCAAGGCCAGGTTTTGGGACTTGTGAAGGATATATTCTTTGTCTATCAAATGCTATTTGGAATATTTCTCTTTTACAGAGAAGAACAATGTCTGCGAGATGAAGCTACTAGCCTACTACTTTGGAGACCCGGATTCAATATTCTCTTTTGCCACAGACATTCTCTGTTTCCTTTGGCAAACTGCTCACAGTTCCATTTGCCTCAGTTCCCCATCTATAAAATGGAGAGAGAGGATTTCCCAGCTTCCCTTGGGAGAATGCACATTATACTCAGACAATAAGGAGCTGTGTTGCAGTATTTCTTTAAGACAGACATATCCCTCTGTGTTTCTCTGCACATGCAATATGTATATAGAATAGGAAGAGACATACATTTACCTATGGGGAGTTTGAGTTTCTTTCGAAGGGAGATTCGTCGTGAACGGGAGCGGGAGCGCCGGTCTGTGGTGGTCCCAGAGTGAGCAGTAGTGCACTCGGATGTGTCCTGCTCAGACTGACTACTGGTATCACTCGCTGCACTCTGTGACTTGAACATCTTCCGCCAGAAATCCTTGCGTCCCAGAACGGCCCCTTGGATTTGCTCATCACTGGAAGAAAAGGGATGTAGAGCGTGAACTGCATTTCAGTGAAATTTGGATGCTCAGAGGAATGAGGCCCCCCCACCCTCTCACAGCCCCCTCCTGACCTCTCCATTCTTTGAGGTAGTTTCATTTTGAATTCCAAACACACTCTTCTCAACAGGACATAATCAAGTTTGACAACATGCTCAATATTGTTCAAGGCACAAAATAACCATATTTTCTACCCTGAGGAGCTTGTCTACTGAACAGGTCACTCCAATTTTTAGTTCCTACACATGAAAAATAGATCATCTTCTTCAGGTCAAAATGACCCATATTGATAAGACCACAATGGTGGTTTCTACAAGCATATGTACTGGAGAGCTTTTGGACATCACGCTAGGCATTTGTGAACCTGCTGGAGTCACAGTTTTCATTAACATACTGGAATGGGGACAGTGTATTTTGCTGTACTCTTGAGATGTCCCATGGCTGTGGCAGGGCTTAAAGCAGAACAGCTTGCTGCAATTCTGCAGAGCAGTAAAGGGCTTTGTGTTATCCTTGCAGTCTCAGCAACAGTGAGACTTTGCGGGGTCAGATAATGCAGCAGAATACATAATATAGAGCTCTGGGCCCTTGGCAAGCAATGCCTTTGTACAGTGCATTTCAAAGCACTTTAACAAGACAGACAGGTATTCAGAGGCACAGAGAGGTTAAATGACTTGTCCAAAGTTATTTAGGGACCAGCGGCCATTTATAAAATTTTCTAAAATTCTTAAGGGTACTGATTACATTTACTTCAATATTAAATGGCAGAATTCTTCAGACAATAGATACTTCAAACACACAGTGCCTAACAGCAGGTTAATTTGCTCATTAAGAAAACTGGTGGAGCACGTGTGCTGATAAGGGAAATGCAACAATCTTTGGAGACTACATGGCCAAGATAGGTCAGAAATGGGCTGGCTCTTGGGAGGCAGTAAAGGATTAATAACCCTTAGCAAAAAGTTGTAAGTTGAAAACTAATAGAATCATCCCACAGAAGTACAAACAAAGCATGGAGAACAGCTGTGATGACATCTCTGAGGAATTAACACTCTATTAATGGCTATGGTGGAATGCAATATTGACAAATCTACTGCACTGTCATTGAAAATCTCTGGTGGTTTCCCATCAAAGTCAGGGTGGGTCCAGTTGGCAGCACTGAAAATAGGCATTACCTGGATGTCACCAGCAGTTCCTGAAGTCAAGGCATTTGTTGTACCACCCAAAGAGATAAGCCCTTGCTGTCCTGCCCATTTATACTACTCCCGGAAAGAAGCTGCTGGCAATAAATAACACACAAAACAATTCAATATTTACTTACTGTTCTGGAGTTTGCATTGGGCGGCTTGAGATGTAACTACGGCATTCATCAGGGGCAGCTGATGCCTGGCCTTTGTCAATGACAACGCTTCCCGCCTCGGATCTATACAGACAATATAAATCATCAGCTAAAGTGAACGGATGGTCCATTTCATGGTCATCACATAACTACATGACATGGAAACCAGCACTGCTGAGCAACAAAGCAGCTTTAGAGATGTATGTACCCTCTCTTTAGCAACTTATTACTTCTCTATATATCACTCATGAAAGAAGTGTCAGCTCTTAGAACCAAATCCAAGGTTTTTAGGAGTTTTTCATCTTTCTTAATCCTTCTTTCCAACGTTTTAATACGACAAGCCTCAAAAAACCAGAGAAAATTTATTTTTGATAAAGGGGCATGGCAGGATTAGATTTCTTCTGGGATTTGTTTTGCATATCAGGATTTACCTGTCAAATAAACAACACTAAGGATGTGATGCACATTAAAAGCTATGTCCCCACAGTGTTTTGGGACTGACACTATGCTTCTTACTTCTCTTAACCTTTTCTCCTCCCAGTAGTGTTCTCTTAGGCCTCTTGTATGAGAAGGTTAGTAGTTTTTTCTGCAAATCTTTTACTGTCTCGGTTCATTAAATTTTAAAGGAGACTGCTGCCACAATACAATTCTGTCCATCAGGAATCGACATGTTATCAAGATAAAACACACAAGCCCTTGGACGTTCTACATTTGTGTTTAGTGCATGTAGTCATACAGCCACATGCAAGTCAGTCAGTTGCTTTCTCCCTCCTAGACACCCACCTTTTGCTCCCAGAAGGCTTCGACTCTTGCTCTGTTTCCTCTGGCTTTTTCCCTGGTATTAATTTTTCAGCACTGTCTAAGAGGGCACTGAGCGCCACTCTCCGAAAGACATTCCCATGAGCCTCCTTGATAAACTGGACCAGCTGTCGGATATCGCAGTACAAGCCCTGAGTAGCAAGACATCGCGAAAACGAAAGAATTCAGTCTGCAGTTTGTGAAGAAGCAGTGAGAATCAATAGTGTCTAAGGTACTTCAGCAAGCCATTACTTCCTCCAGCTGTTATCTGATATACTCTCCACGTATGGGGTTTGTGTTTTCTGGCTTGGATCAAAAGCTGGAAACTCCATTTACTGCACTCAGAAGCAGCAGACAATGAGGAGCATCACTGCTATGGAACATGCCCTGCAGTGGGCTAAAGCAGATGTAGAGGTATCAGAGGTTAAACCAGCTGCAAGATGAGGGAGTTGCAAAGATGACTTAAAGCTTGCTTTATCCTATTCATCTAATCCGTAATCTTAAAAGGCACAAAAAAGCTAAATGAAGGGGTGGAGGGGAAAGTAGAGTGGAAAAAAATTGCATGTTTTGTTTCAAAACCAGTGGGTGTCTTGGGATTTTTCTTAATTATTTTAGAGCTTTACATCATGGGAAGAGAGTGGAATGACTCACTTATTCGCCAACCTACTCCTACACTCAAGGCTCTTTTTAGTTCTGAACATTCATACACATCTGTGATGTGACAAATCACCTCTATATCTGAGAGCAAGGGGATAGAGGGAACAATTTTACAGGACCTGATTTTTGATCTGTGAACTTTTCTGAAGTATCTTGGATTATTCTGAAAATTCCCAGCACAGCCAGCTTTCAACAAAAAGCCCCCAAACAAACAAAGACTTGGATCTGTATACTGATTCACAAGACGCTGAACACAAGATTGACTTTAAAAAGTGATGCAACAACAGGAAATCCTCATGTATATCCTGCGTACTACGTTCTCCATATAGACACATTTAATGGTGCTGTGCTTAAGGTAAGTTTCACCTTGCACACTAGCTAAAATAGGGTCCAGCAAGACATCCAGTTTGTAAGGAAAACACCCACCATTTTCTGCATCCACGATTTAATCTCTGTTGAGAAACATTCCAAAGGAGGAATATCCATAAGAACAAGAGGACTTGGACATAGGCAGACTACCCTGCTGGTTTAAGATGTTACTGTGTTTTTCTTCTTCCTTTGCCTTCCCCCCACAGATGATTACTATTCCTTTAGCTGGACTTTAATGCCTTTACAGTCTGCCATAGGGCTAGAGCACAAGAGTGCCTCTTGGTTGCTTCCATGAAAAATCCTAATTTCTGATAATGAAAGAGGTGTTTTGAGATTAACTGCTAGATTCTGCACCAATTTGACTGACTGCTCTGGAGAGACAGCACACAGACAGCAACCAGCAGCACCTTACTTTCCTCCAGGTGTTTGGTAAATTGAACCTTTGTCTAAACCTTGGGAAGACCTACCAAACTGCTGTTCAGTAACTTGCATACTCTGCCACTGGTGGGCCACGTCCTTAACCAAGTAAACTGGCTTTCACTTTGCTGAAAGTTGACTTATTCTGGCTGTGGTCTTGATCATTAACCCCTTGCCTCAGACTATGCTACTAATCCATTTGGAAAAAAACCCCACAGATGCTGCTTGAACAGAGAAAAATGCAATTCAGAGTGCACAACTTTTATGATGGCTAAGTGCTCAAGACCCAGGGAAAGCATGACAGGAAGGCATCACATTTACATCATGTTTCAACTGTGACTGCATAGCTTGCTACGCTCATGGGATTTGGCGAAACTGAATTCTTCAGTGTAAAGCCTCACTGGTGACACCCAAGTGAAAAAGTAACTTTGTTAACACGAAATCAAGTGCTTACCAGGTTTTCCGGGCTGTGCAGCTCATGTGTAGTGGAAGCACAGCGAGTGATCAACGACTTGAACATGGCACTCACAATAATACCTTCTACACTCTGGGCTGTAGACTTGTTGTCCACTGTGGTGAAGTTATTCCCAAATCCAGCCTTGTCTGTGAAATTGAAGTACAAGCAAGCCCCCTTGTTAGGAACAACTTAAAAAAAATGGTTTAAAGACACAAGTAAAAAGGATTCAGACACATGAGACAAGGGCAAGTCCCCACCTAATATCCTATGCTCAGTTTTCACAATCCCACCCCTCAAAAATAAAGAGAAAAGTGAAATAAATGAGAAGGCTGAAATCTTCCCAGAAAGATTTGTAATATGAAAAAGGATTGAAAAGATCAGGACCACTCTGACTTCCTTTTATCCATATCTCTCATTTACAGATGTACAGAATAAGGCATAAAATTTAACAATACCTCCAGCTTTTTCTAAACTGTTCTAAAGGACAAGAGATGTTTGATTAAGCTGAAAAGTGACAACAGTCATGAAAAGAAAATCTTCTGAACTACAGGAATGCTGTTCTTGCAAGGTGCACAAGGAGACCAAGCTCTCAGAAAGAGTCAAAGAAGAATTACACATTTATATGAATAACAAGAAACATTCCAGTTTCATTAGGTGAGAGTAAAGACTTTCAAAAGCTGCATGAGCTGCCATGCTTCAAAGCACGAGCCAGTCAATAATTGATGAATGCTCGGGAAAACTTCCTATGGGCAGCTTCTTTACAGAAGTCTGCAACACAATTTTTTGATGCTTTCTCTGAAATACCTGAGATCAGACATAGGCTAATAGACTAGTCAGACTCCCCGAGTGCTTCAGAGCTATTCTTACTCTGTGAACAATCATTTCTAACTGTTCTTGCATGCAGTGACCTAGCATCAATGTTTGGTCATCCTAATAGCACCTGTGTCATGGTTTTGGCTGGAATAGGGTTGACTTTCTTTCTAGCAGCTGGTGTAGTGCTGTGGTCTGGATTTGGGATGAGAACAGCGTTAGCAAAACACTGGTGGTTTTGGTTGCCACCAAGTCAAGGCCTTTTCTGCTCCTCACACAGTCCCCCTGCCAGTGAGTAGGCTGGGAGTGCACAAGAAGTTGGGAGGAGACACAGTTGGGACAGCGGATCCCAACTGACCAAAGGGATAATCCATACCATATGATATCATGCCCAGCAGATAAAGCTGGGGGAAGAAGGAGGAAGGGAAGGGCATTTGGAGTTACAGCATTTGTCTTCCCAAGTAATGTTATGTGTGATGGAGCCCTGCTTTCCTGGAGATGGCTGAACACCTGCCTGATGATGGGAAGTAGTGAACAAATTCCTTGTTCTCCAGCTCCCCTGACCTGCACTGACTGAGGATACAGTCTGCATATTCTGAAGATAGAAATTCACAATTATTTTTTTTTTAAGGAAAAGAAAAAGGCGTGGCTTCTTTCTGATGGTACAATTCAGGAATATTCAGGTGAGAGTTTCTGATGTCAGTTATACTTACTGTCAGTGACTGGCTCCATGCAGAATCCCAGTAAAGCATGCAGGAAATCCACCACATTGTTGAGAGAATCCCTGTTCACATAATCCCTCATAGTCTGCCGGAACTGCATTTTATCCAGTTTGTACAACTTTGTGAGGCAGTTCTGAGCCTGCAACGATAGCCATCAAATCACATCACATCAAAGTACGTGTTCGAGTTTTGCTAATAGAAGCAGGGTATTTTTTCACTCTTGCTTAGACAGTGCTCTGCTGTGCTGTCTAAAGTAACCTCCCCTAGTAACCAGAAGGTTCTGGTCCTATAACAATAGACAGGTTTGCCTTTGAAGCAAACAAGAAGTTCAGCACAAAGAGACAGTGCTGAAGGCACCAATGAGGCACCAGTATGGGTGCCACTGTTGGGAGGTGGTGGTGGTGAAGTCACTGCCGCCCATGTCTCAAGCCTCTACTCCTCTCCCCAACCCCACGGTAAAAATCTCCCTGGATATGACTGAAATAGGAACATACCACCTCAGCCAAGGCTTATTGCCTTGGTCAAACAGGTTCTTAGCCTCAAGCATCTGATTTTTTGTGTCTGGCTCAGGCCCAACCCATTTGATGCACCTCAACCCAGTGACCAATATATATCATGCAAAACATTAGCTTTTATTTAAAAGCTATTAATTGTCAACTTCTTATCACAAAAGTATCCATCCTACTGAGACCCCATGCAGGCTGGAGTTAGAGAATCTGAATTATCAGCTATATGGGAAACATAAACTCCCCTGCTACCTACAATAGTGTGCTAACTTTCCAGTAAACTCAGACATGTGATTGTCCATGCAGTCAACACAAATGGTGCATGCAAAGCAGTTTGGCCAGACAAACGGACAGGAAATGCAGCAGACTTAGATGTGTACTGGGAAAATTTCTTTCCATAAAGACTTCAATTCAATGAGTCTGGTAAGAACCTTGGCTCCAAGAGAGCTATTCCTTTATGCATAGGCCTAAATGTTTTGCTGGCTCAGCTCCAACACAATGTAAAAGCCTAACTGACATTTGATGAATATGGTATATTTTCAACCAGTGCTTTGTGTAGAACCTTTCTACTGTTATCACTGGGAGTCTCTTAACTCATCTTGTCCCATTGTGTCCAGAACTAACACAGCTGCTGCTGGCTCCTCAGTACCCTCTAGCTAACAGAAGAATGCTGCACAATATGGAGGCAGCCAACCCGCCTCTGAGCCATCTAGCTCAGATCCCAGAACCAAATTATAGCTCTGTTGGAGTGGCTCAGGCTAACCAAAGCCATGGAGAAGTGCCCACGCTGTGGGTGGGCACAGTGTAAATTCTTATTACAGTCATCAAAAAGGCTCCCTGCTACAAGTACATAAGGCGAGGAGTAGGCACGTGCTGGAGAAAGCCTTTGAAAGGCTCCCGTTTGACAGGCATTGAACTGATCTCAGGAAGCCAAACTCTTCTGGATTGTCAGATGTCTGGGCTACCTCCTGAGTACCTTCCATCACTTCATCTTGGCCAGTACCAAAAATGTAAGGAATCAACAGTAACCATCCACCCTGCCCTTCAACAGGGCATGAGTCTTCTACTTCTTTGCAGCACGCTAACACGCCTGCAAGCACAGTGCACTCCAACCATCAAGAGCTGATGGAGCAGCCCAGCACCAACCAGTCATAATCACCATTAGGAAAGGTGAACGTAAATACACCTTAGACTTCTGGATTCAGATATATTCAAGATAGCTGCACCTCTTGTAAATAGTGTACTCTGTTGGGGTACTGTCAATGTGAAAAATTACTTACACCAGCTCACACAGGGGATTTGCACCCATGTATTTGTCCCTTCCCAGATAACTTATCCACTGGGGTGCTCAGAAGCACCCTGGGACTCGGGTGCTCTCTTAGCAAGCCCCAGGGGCTGGAAGGTAACACGATAGCTGAAAATCTGCTATGGCTGGGCTGCAACACAGTCTGTGAGCTGGGGCAAAGAGCAACACATTTACTGCCAATACAGAGAAAGCTACAGAGGGGGCAGACGGCAATCTCAGCAGCTGATGTCAAAAGTACAAGGGGGACGCTTTAATGAGCTTTAGTTCTCTTACATTCTCCCGGAATACCTGGTGTCTCAGGCGATCTCCAGAGAGCCCTCGGTGTCCTTCTCCACAACCATAGGCACAACCCAGGGACTTCACAATTTTAATCAGCATTGTGAGTGCCAGCCTATGGGTGCTGACAGATGGGCCTTCATCCTGAAAGTCAGAGGGAAAGACGGTGTGAAACCCTGGTACGACTACTGGCATTTTGCTAGCATTTTACTTTTAACAAATTGCTGTCCATTTCTCCTCTCAGACACTCCATTACTGAGTTGTTATTCTTGAAATGTTTACTCCAATTATTTTTCAAGTTTAGGGACCAGTCCTCTCCCTTTCGTCTCCCCTCAAAAAGTCATGCCATAAACGTGAAGCCCCCTACAGCTGCTATGAATATCATTCAGCACTTCAAAAAATTCCTCTAAAAAACAGAGAGCTAGCCTGATTGAGCAGAAAAACAAGCATCTTTATAAAATGTCTTAGGTATTATTGTACTTTGAGTTGCAACTTTGGAGGTCAGCAACACTACCTCTTGGCCAATTCTCATAGCAATGCTGAAAAATTTGATTTCTGGCCACCAAAGAAAACAAACTCTACTCACACACTGGATTCTGTTTTTCACTATAAGCTATGAATAATAAACCTGAAAAAAAAAATTATTGTGATTGAGGGTTTCAGGTACTTCAACAACATATTAAAAATGCCCATACAAGGCTTAAAAACTCGGCTGCTTTACTCAAGTAGGTACTGTGCTTGAATTCTCGTGTTTCTTTGGTGGAACCCCAAACGAGCACAAGAACAAAATAAATTAATTTCTGATTGTGGTGTAAAAAAAGGAGCGAAAACAGAAGGGCAGTTGCATATACATACATATTCAATCTTAACAGATCTTACACTACATTCAGGAATTGCATAAAGGGAAGCAAGACAAACCTTTTCTTGTTTCTTGTCGTTCTTCTCATATGGCCCTCCTCCTCCTCCACCACCTCCATCACTTCCACCTCCACCTCCTCCACCACTTCCACCACCTCCTTCTTCGCCTCCATCTCCAGATCCACTTACTGGAGGAGGCCCAAATCCACAAGCTGAACCACCAGAAGCAGCCCCTTTGAGCTGGAAGGATCCTTCACTTGGTCTTTTTTCAGGGGCCTCATTTTCCTTATTCTCACTCTTCCTCCGAACCTTCTCTACACAAGGCACCACACCAAGCTGAAGTAAGCACTCCACAATGTTCAGTGCCACATCGCAAATCCGGGAACTGATGTCATGGTTCAGAACCAAGTAAACAGCCTTCAGGACCACCTGGGAGATTCAAACATCAAATTTCAAGTCAGAGTTGTTTTCTCTCCTAGTACTATTTAGTGCCTGGAAATTCTAGTCACAGACCAGAGACTCATTATAGCAGGCGCAGTACAAACTCAGAATGACGTACACACAATCCTCAACCCCAAGAGCCTACAATCTAGGTGTAAGACAAGAAACCACAGGCTAGGCACAGTCAGGCAGAAAAGGAAACCATGAGATGACATCTGTGAGCCTGAGAACACTGCTTCAAGTGCACCAGGAGCTGTCAAGTCATTAAGAGGAATGCAGAAAAGGTGAGTTTTAAGGTGCCATTAGAAGAAAGGTGCTATTCAGTTTTATACTATTTTATAGGGAACTTGGTGCATGCCCCAGGAACACAGCCATTAAATCATACTGCTTAAGATTTGATGTGTGCATTCCACATGCACATGCACTCCTTGCAAGGAGTTAGGAGTTGCAGTATCTCAGAGGAGACTTTTATGATATGCACAAATGTATCTGACTGACCTTTATGTACTGCTGAGAGAAGTCATATAAAGAGGTGGAGGAAAAGCCCATCAAACCCCTGATCTCAATGGTACAGCTATATTGACAGAAGAGGGACCTGGCTTTCCTCATTCCTTGCCAATTACCGAGAGATCCAGCATGCCGTTCTTGTGGACAAAGTTGTTGGTTCCATCAATGTGATCCGTATCCTCCAAGCAACTGTAATTGATGCAGGAGTCTGTCAGGCTTCGTGGGAGGTTGGCACATGCGAGCGGCTCATGGGGCATCTCAGGGATAGGCACCTGGTTGCAAAGCTTCCTCATGTGCTCACTGAAGAAATCAGCATAGCCCACATTGAATGAGGCCAGGGTAGTGTTGAAGGTGGCCACAGTGATGGTGGAGATCTGGGACCGCACTGCAGGGAGGAAAATGGCTACCTGTAAATTTCCATCTCTAGAGTGATGAAATGGCAAACTCAGGCTGTGGTTGTTTACATGAAGGGACTAGCTCTGAATGCAGCTTGTAACGATGGAAGACAAGACATATTCCTAGTTCCTATCATGGGTACAGTGATGAAAGCATAAACTCATTTCTTCCTTTAAGCCAGTGTAAATTAGAACAACTCCAAGCTTGCTCTCACAGTATAGCTCCATGGCAGCTTAAGTTGATCTCAGTCAACTGGGCAGGTAAGTAGATCAGGGACCTCAGCCAGCCTAAATCTAATCCAAAAGTGGGATTAAGTTTTGGCTAGCTTTTCTCCCTGTATTTGTCCAGTCCCTGTTCTTAATAACAACACTGCCCCTGCAAGGGAAAGAGGAAGGACTCTGCAGCTAGATGCAGGAGTGAAGGCAGGGTAACAACAGCACCAATTTGGAATGGCTTTCTAAGTCACACCAGTTTGAAATATTTCATCACACCAGTTGAAAAAAAATGGAGCAGTATGTTCCTAACAGTCCTGTGACAGTCTAAACCATCTCAAAAATACAAAGCTGAATGATGAGAAAGGCAATGCGTTGTCTAAGCTCACCAGTGATCAGAGGAGGGACCTCATGACATAGCCAAGCTTAACTTTAAATTGGTTAGCTCAGGGAGTGACAGCATTTTGGCTACAAAGGCCAATTTTCATCAAGGATTCACCATGTTTTTACAACTCATGCTGAACTCTAGGACACAATGCTAATGATGCCCCACACTTAGTGCTTTGTAAGCAGGTTTATATATCCCGTAGTGTAGAAAGACCTTATGCATCCCACACTGTTGGTTCAACCACCTTCTGCCAGCCAGTATAGTAACAGGGCTATGGAATAATAAAGAATCTCTACCTAAGGCTATTTAATGTGTTCTAATTAATAAAATAATGTACATCTAATAAGAATCTGCAAGCACTGACTCAGTGATAGACTGGTTATATCACACAAATAACTTGCCGGAGTGGTGACTACATTCCTTCATAGCCTAGGAAGCCCCGCCAGCACTGAAGTAGCACTACTTAATAGGAGAAATTTTTCTAAAGCTGGTAACAGTACCTTGAACTAGACTACAATCTGGTCAATGATCAGGGCAGGAAGTAGCCACCTGTAATCACAGGATTACTTGCTAGCAAGTCTGACTTTTTAATGGCATTCACTCAAATTTGCATGGTGAAGATAACAATAAAGATTGAATTAGGAAATTTTGTTCCTGCTGATTATCCAAGGGTAGCTATTTTTTGTTTCACTAAGGTTTTGCTTAGTTTGTTTTGAAAGGGATAACAAAAATCCAAACCTTACAGAAAGTAACTTTTCTTGTGTTGTATCTTTATTTCATTGTCACTGACAGGGCTGACTGCTGGATGGGACCCGTAGAAGCAGGGAAGGAAGACTAAAGACTTCATTTACACCCATGGATCTTTGAGAACTCCACGACTTACAGCACATATCACGAGTGAATCTGTAGCCTCCTAGGTAAGCTGCCTGACAGCTTGTGCAAAGACAGACTGTGCCCTGCTCCATGGGGTGTGTGATATCCTGTTCCCTCATCAAGGTTTAAGGTTGCACTTGCCACAGGTAAGGCCCAATCTCTATGACCATGTTTTGCCAGTAGCACTACGCGTGAGGGAGTAAACAAATTCACTGTGTTCAGGCAGAGCCAGCACAGAGCTCCAGTGCGGAGAGTCCTGCTGACAGAAGAGAGCTTTCCTCTGCTTGGCTAACATTGTTTGACAAAGGTGGTGTTGCCCTGCCAATAGAAAGACTCCTCCTTCTGGAGCAGACTTCATCCCACCAGAGGGTCTTCCATTGTGGTCACACTGTCATTGCTATTTCTGCAGAGGACTCCAAGACAGATGGATTCCATCTGTCCCACCAAGTAAATTCTAAACACAGGCTTCTATTTGGAATGAGGGGAATTAAGAAAAAACTGTGATTCTGAGCACAACCCAGAAGCTGGGGACTGTGAAGGGGCATTAAATACCAGATGATTCCCCATGAAAACACTAAAGTTAATAATACCAAGTTTCTGCCCAAACTTCTATGGTAAGGAGAAAAAAACCCAAACTCTGCCTTTTCCCTGCTGATGGGTGCCAATTTTTTGACAAACTGCACCACATAAACATGAAAGATTTGGAACATTTTCCTACACAGAACAAAAAAAAACCTCAAGAGATGTGGGGAGGGAAAAAAAAAAAAAAGAGGAAAAAATGATTAGTCATATACTCATCAATGAAAGGAGTAACAGTTCCGCAGCTTCTTGGAGTAGAGTGAAACGTTTCTTTCCTGATGTGTTAAATTTACCTTCTTTGACGGTGTTCTCTCCATGGCTGTTTGAGTGGTCTGGCAGATCTGAGACCAGCGTGTGATGAGAGTGTGAGTGCCTAGCACTCAGGCTCTCCATCTCCGTTGCCGTGTCAGAGCTCCCCCGTCTGGTAAACTTTCCTAGGGTGAAGACAAGAAATGGATATTTAGTTTATGATGAGTGCTTGGAGGCAAAAGACAGTAACTGAGGTTAGAAATTGAAGGGCTGGAGTTAGTAGAAGTCAAGGCCTTCCAGGACCCTGTGAAGCAGAACCAAACATTATAGTGGGGTATCTCACAGAGGTTCATTGACATAAAGACAGAATGTACAAACCCTCTGCAAGGCTCTTCCCCTCAGCACATGCTGATTTAGCTGACACCCGAATTGTCACCCTCCAGCTTCAGGAAAATAAGACTGATCAGCACTGAAAAACTGCCTTTGGGGTAAGTTATAGTAATTTGTTTTTTTCTCCCCTATTCCAAAATAAATAGGTATATTAGGATGGGGAGTGCTAACGCAAAGGATCTGTTGAGCATCAGGTCTGAAATATACGATTTTGCCAAGACATCAGAATGAAAGAACTGTAGATTAAGCCAGGACAAGTATCTGGAGCCCCTGAGATCAAAATTTAACAAACTTCTCAAACTACTGAAGATATGGGAAAGAGGATTTGGATACTGTTTGCTATTCTTGTAGAAATCTGAAGTGTTTGTGTATTAACCATTGACAAAACACATGCAAATCTTGTAAGAATTCACTGGTTAAGCTCATTGCCCTGTGTTCCAAAGAGGGACATGTTTACCATGGAGAGCTTACCAAATGATGCCATCTAAGCCAGTGAAAGCAAGAAGACCCTGGCATTGCCTTAAGCAATCATTTTGCTGCCTATCATCTCCAGGACAAGGGTGCCAGGACAAAAATCTATGACATTAGGAGTAAGTTTGTGAAACAGACACAATGCCTAGATGCTGTTCAGTGAACCTGGATGCTTGAAGGAGCCAATATTGAGATTTAAACACTGTATCTTTGCAATATCAAGACAGTGTAAGCCTCACTATCTGACACAATACTCTATTTATCTTGTATCCACTTGAGGAAGACTGTGAATGTTTTTTGCCATACTCCTAATGACCATGTTGCTGCCTCTCTGGAGATTTCTCTTTTAAAAATGAGGATGCAACCATTCCTTGCACCTATTTTAAGGTGCAGTTGTGCAATGCTTGCTGCCGCTCAGGGAAAGTGTACTGAAGTGGTACAGACGTGACTATAGGTTGCTACAGGAGCTATTATTCCAGTAAAGATGGTAGTTTCCAGACAAAAAGTGAACTAAAGCATAAGTCATTCAAGGTCTGCTGTCAGCGGTCAGCTCAGTTGCCACTTCTACAAACAGGAGTGTAATGCTGCAAACAGAGCCAAGGCCATAAGATGGCAATAGGATGGATGAAGAAATAAAGAGTCTCTGTTGCTCCCTGAATGTTCAGAACAGGAATGACACGGAACCTGGGCCAGAGATAGCAATATCTCACCTAATATGGTGGTTTGCCATCCTCCTCTCTCAATACCACGCCGGTCCTCTCCGATTCCAGAGAAACTGCCGAAGGAGAAAGTGCTGCGAGTGGGTGAGACGTCCAAATGATCCTCATGGAGCAGGAAGGGCACCCCCATCCTTCGTTGCCGCTTCTTCCCCGTGTGGTGGAAAGGAATTGAGCCTTTGCGCTCACGCTCCCTGTCCTCTTTGCGGCTCTTAAACTGCAGGAGGAAGAGGAGCAAATACAAGAGCTGGTAGAGGCTTTGAAGCAAGGCAGACTACCATTGGAAGGAAAAAGATAGCACAGATGTGTGGCCCAAGTGCAGCCTTCCACTCTGAGCTTTTTATCTTGGCCATTTACCATGATAGCAATTATCTGCACTCTGGGACCATATGAGTATTTAAAGAAATTCAGTCTTGCACTAGTCTGGTATGGATGCCCTTGTATAATTTTATGACATTCTCAGACCTTAAGCTAGACTCATAGAATCCACAAAACTCTGCTAAGTATTTCAGATGGTACTGGGATTTTACCTCTTCATGAGGTAAAAACATCAGAAAAACTCACCAAATTAGCTGGAACTGCAGTGAGCAGCAGCACTTAAAAATCAGCACTGTTTGAGTACCCTCCCCTCATGCAGTTTCAGCGGGACAGTTATTTGTATAAAGATTTCAGTATTGTGTTTGGAATACGGATATAAAAATATATGTAATAACACACAGAGTCACTTCCAATGAAGAGAGATGTCAGTCTCACATACAGCATGAATGTATAGCCCAAGCAGACCTTCAGCTGCTACTTAGCAGGACACTGAGGTGCTGAATCATAGGTAAATTAAAGCACAATTTTATTCTACTCACCTTTTTGAAGATGTTCATCCCCAAGTCTGTGGAGAGATCTGGAACTGCTGGTCTACGCAAGTTGGTCAGTGAAACCTTGGAAAATGCCTCTGTGCTTAGTGATTTTTCTTCCTCATTACATTTCATTGTAAGATCCTGCAGTTCCCAAAAGAAGACAATAAGCACAAGGAGAAATAGAGGATAATCAGCTTAAAAAAAAAAAAAAGAAAAGAGCTACTTCCAAGAGCTGTCATAGGAGGACTGTAGAGGAAAAGGGAGGAAAAGGACCTTCAATTAATTACACAAAACACTATTTGCACATTTAAAGAAAAACAAATGAACAAACAAAAAACAAACAAAATTTAGAAACTCCCATAATTATTGACCTTGTCTAACATTTCTGTCACCACAGAAAAAAAAACCACAGCACATTGCACTGCCACAGAAAGCCTCAGGCGTTGCTGTCGGTGTGGTCTAGTGGCACGGAAGACTCATGTTCCCTTCTACTCTGATTCTGATCCCAGGTATGACTCTGGGTAGCTGATGATCTTCTTGAGGCCTTGGTTTACATCTGTGAGCAATCACAATGGATAGCTTTTTTGAAGCTTTTTGTTTAAGGTCTAAGAGAATATGCCCTTAATAACATATGGCCATAAACATGTATTTTGGAACTGAACTGCAATAAGCAGCACTGTCCCTTCAAAAGACTTGATTTGTAAAAAAATTATTTACTCACTAAAGAAACCTAAGACTTCTATGTCAGTAAGCATCCTTCACTTGTCATCACAGTGCTCCAAGATCCATCATAGTTCTCATCATAGTTTATATTTGTGAAAGCCCCTATAGCTATAGCACAGAGCGTCCCATGACAGTGAAAACCTTGAGGCCAATTTACTGACAGTTCAGTAGAGGGCACTCTACCCCACTGCTGCACTGAGCCACGCACATTACAGCTGCCTACTGTAAAGAAAGCCTTTGCTACAAAAGGTGGCATAAGCTCAGCTCCTGGCCATCTGTTCTCATTAAAGATCTGATGCCACTTTTCATGAGGTGTTTGTGCAGCTGACCTGACCAAATTCCCTCAGGATAATTTTCTTCTGCCTAAATATCAGCTTGTTTCCAATGGAGATGCTCTTTACCCTCACCCCCTCCATCAGAAAGCTTGTGCTAAACAACTGGGTCATGTTAAAATACCTTTTTGCCTTCAATCCAGATATGCCAACGATAGATGAAGAGACTCCTACGGTATAGGTTTAGATTCTGGCTAGCCAGATTGTGTATTGTGAGCTCTGCAATACACAAGTATGCAGTTTATACACATGAAGGTCCAGCAGGAGTCTGTGACAGTTTTGCAGCTGAAGTCTAAAGCACCAGGTGCCGTGTTTCAGTCCTGGGCTACTGAAGACCACATATTCTTCAGAGACTTTTCAGACTAATCAGACTATCCTTGAATCCTTCCATTAATTTTATCAACACAAGAACAAAGAAGACACACAACAGAAAGATTCCTCTTTGTAGCTGTTTTCAGTCTTATTCAGTCAGGGTATGTTTCTAAACCATTTTGCATATATGACTAAAAATTCAGGAGAGGAGTCATCTGTAAAACCCCATAGACAGCAAAGCAGGGTTCAATTCAAGGTGCTTACAACAGTGAGGCCAGCAAGTACTTCATATGTCTTGGTTCTTAGCTTTTACAGCTCTCTGGCCTCTTCTGACTGGAAAACACCATACAAATTTATTTTAGATTCATTATCTTTGTCCTTTAGTTACTGAATCAGTGTTTTATTAGGTGGGTTACAGTCACCAAATAGACAGAGTGAGGATCAGGGCCTACTGTGATAGAAGCCATACAAACACACAGAAAGATACAAGTCCCAGGTCTGAAATCCACTTAGGGCAGGGATCAAGCAAACCAAATTACAGAATCACCTTAAACGTATAGTGTGGTATAGGATGTATTTTGATGAATCAAGCTAGCACTCCTGTTGGAGACTGGTTTAAAACATGGCTATTCTGTGCAGTAGGCTACGCGGTAAGTATGATATGCACAAGATGGGTAAGAAAGCAAAATAGTTCTGCGTCTGCTACTCTGGATTTTGTTGTTTCTGTTTCCTGTTGCTTTCTTTCTGCATGACTGTATCGCTACCAGCTCATTAGTACTTCTCTCAACAAGATATTACACTTGAGACTGCAATTAGCATTGCAGTGAGCACTACAGCTGCATTGGTCTTATGCTTAATTTAAGCTTTGGCTCTTTGCCCCTGCAACGTTAGTGCAAGACTGTAGAGGTTTGTGAGCCTCCCAAGGTTTCATTTCCTACACCTGTCCTTATACCGAATTCACTGCATACAGGTGCAATGCAGTTTTCATTTATCACATGTTGCCAGGTCTGAAATACGTTTAGACTAAAGCCGCTTTCTAGAGGAAGCTAGTATTGACTTTATTTACACTCCATCCAGTACCCCCTTCCCTATGCAACAAGGAATGCTGCGCTGAATCTTCTTCTGCTTTGCTCTTCAGTTTACTAGGCAATACACGGAGAATGTTTTTCATGTTCTCTCCATCCCAACTCCTTTAGCCCAAGCTTATATTTGAAATGTGATCTCAGGCAGACAGAAAACAAGAAGTGTGAGAGTTTTGCTGAGGCTTAGGGAGATGCTGAAGTCACCCTGTTAAACTGCAGAACAATAGAAAGAATGTGGATTTACCAGAAAAATCTACTGGTCCCTGATGTGATTTACAAGCAGCTGGTTTTGTCTTTAACCAGTTTCTGCCTGCCACTTTATCCCGCTGAAACACAGAGTGCTGGTATCTATGAGAACTTATTGATCAACCCGAATTGATGGCATTGCATTAGGAGTAAAAGATCTAGAACAAAGAAAGCAGGCTTTACTCATATCCCTGTGATGAGCTGGTGAAGTCTCAGCGTACAACCCCTTGTGTTGATAGAAAGAAATGACAAATCCTAGCCCTCTGGAGGTGGCATTCTGCCCTCTGACCAGCAGAGAACCTTGAGTGATGAGAGTCTGAACATAAGAACAGCAGTTAAGTGCCTACCTTTGGCTGGGATGAAACAGAGCCTAGGTGTGTCTGTGCATTGCAAAGATTTCAGTCAGAGTTGTAAAGAAGGGGGGCATTAGCTGAAACTTTTGCTGCATGGAAGACCATTTCATCTCCTCCATCACAGCTGTTCTGTGCAACAAATTGGAAACCTTGTTTAAACAGGATTCCAATTTGATGAAGTACAGTAAAAATACACAGGACTGACACAGAGGTTACCAAAAGCAATCAAACCTAGCCCTAGAGGGAAGAACGCCCTGGACAGTGTCCTCACATTAACAGCTAGAAAGTACCCAGTGGAATTGCCAAATGGGTTTAACAGAAAAATGTTAGTGAAGAGCAATCGAGCAAAGGAATCTTCTGCAAGAGAAACAGCCCGGAAAAGCAAGAAATAGCCAAGTGTGTGAAAGGAAAGAAGTGTTTCACTGTATAGAGAAGAACCAGCACAATGGTAGTGCAAAACAGTGTCTGTAGAGGACAACCCCATTCATGCTGCCACTGTGCTGAGAACCACCGGCCGCACTCCCTGTTACACTTGTAGCTAAACTTGTTAATGCGCAAAATAATTGAGTTGTTATGAGCAAAGGCAAAGGGACAGCATATGCATGGAAACAGTGGACCACATCAACAGCAGTATCTCCCAGTTCTCCCTCCAGGAGATGATATTAAAGAGGATTTTCTGTACATGCACAGCAATCCTATAAAATCCCCATGCAAAGGTAGGTTAAGACTGAATAGTAATTTATATCACCTGGCCTTTATGGAGATACGTTAAGCTTCTACAGGGATGAAAGAGGCAACATTTTATAGAAATTACACTAAAGTATAACACAGTTTAAACAATACTGCTGCTGCTGAGCCCTTAAAACCATAAGTAACCACCAGCCCTCACAAAAATCATTATAAGAATGGCTATAAAATTCTGAGATTTAAAAAGCACAGCACTAACATTTATATTGTTTATTTTTGTCTTCTGGCTTATCAGCATCTGGGCTGTACAGGAGACAGGATATTTCACCCTTCTCCCTTATAAAATGACAGGTCAAAGACTGCCAGAGCTCTACTATACCGAAAGCAAGGATTTTAGAAAAAAAAAGCCACCAAAAATTCTGAGAGCTCCGACTCAAAAAAGACATTTGACAGCAACATTAACAAAAAATAGACCCTTTTATTTGAGGTATGTCATGAAATTGGATTGCAAAAATAGAATTAATTAAATCCGTATTAAATTTTGTTAGGCAGCTCCATCAACTTAGTAAATCAGAATTTGCTGTTAAAAGCCCACATGACAGGAAAAGACTGCACAATCTAAAAGTAGCACAAATCAACGAGATTAACTGAAATGCAGCAGCATCTCCTTTTCATCCCTGGAACAACAGTGAGCTACCCAAAAGAAAAAACATTTAAGCTCTAACACAAAGAACTTTACTGCACCAAGGTCAGGAGCCTGGAGTTCCCTTTCCAGCAGAACAGGGAGCAAATCTTGACGACTATCAGGACAGTTTGTCTACTGAGGTTTTGTTGACAAATACAAAGTTAAAAGTTACACAATACGAATAACAGCAGGAGAAGAGGTAACAACATGGAGGGCTTTTGCTCGCTGTCACTGTTTGCAAAGTCTACTCCAAAATTTTAACCCAAGCGTTTGCCTGGAGCGTGCGGTGCTGTACCAAGTGCAATTCCTTTTCCTCTCTTTTGAGGGGTTACACCAAAGCTCTCAGTGAATCCTGAGCAGTACACTGTAACACAAAAGCAGTCTGATTTCTTCTGACAACTACATTAGTATGTTCTCACATTAAAAAAGAATGCTATCACAGTTCACCCTAGATTAATTATCCCAAATCAACCCTCAAGCCTTCAGCAGTCACCTGACTCTACGCATCAGATTCTGCCTCCAAAACCCTCATCCTTCTCAGGGTTCTCTTTCTGAATGGATGCACGTATCTGACCTCTGGGCAGTCTATCCAACACCAAATCTATGCTTTTCACTGGTTGCCCAGCCACCTCTTCCCAGCATCACCACAACACTTGCTATTTTCTTACCAATGGCAACTGCTTACCTGAGTTTTGTGGGTATTCACCAGAGAGGGTGCGGCAGCCACCATGGAGCTGCTTCGAGGTCTTGGTAAAGGGGTGATGTCTGGCTCAGGTGGTTTCTCTGGCTTTTCCTGTAGCATATGCCTCAGCCTCTGCAGGTAGTACATTAGTGACCACTGCGTGCCCTCCTCAGACCAATGTGGCTGCAGCAGGCAGCGCAGCACTGCCACGTCAAAGTACGTGGCATAGCGAGACTTCTGGCATGGTGGGATCACCAAGGATACCCTGTTCCAAAAAGCAGGAGTAGAAACGTTAGTCGTCAGGCTCCCTAGTCCTTCAGCTCTCTGAATAAAGAGCCACTCAACGATGACCTGTCAAGTTTGTATGTTCAACAGTTCTTAAGGGGTCACTCTTGATACCATAGAGTTTTCTTTGATAGCTGGAAACAAGTTCTGTACTAGCACACATGCTGGTCCACCCCAAAAAACCCAAAGGCTCTACTAAGAGGCCTAAAATTTAGCCAGTCATCAAGAGCTATAAGTCATTCTGATTCTACTGCCATCTGCAGAAATCATCAGGATGTACACACAGCTGTGCATGCTTGAGCTTGCAGGGACATTCACCACTGGCCCTTTGGGACTAAGGCCCTGGCTGAAAAAAAGCATTACTGGAGACAGGTAAGTGGATATTTAGCTTTCAGCTCCCTAGGGGACTCGGGTACATGCTTTGTTAAGTGTTTTCTTGGATAGGGTTCCTTTCTTAAACTGTGGTCTGAAGATAAGACTCCAGCACCTGTGGTAACTGAATAATTTGTTCAGCTGGAAAAAGACAACCCTTGAGCATCTGCTATTCAGATACTAGTAATGTATATTTAGGAATGCTTTACATTTTGTACACCAGGCCTTACTTAAAAAGGAGCAGGCAGGGCAACTGAGTTATTTAACCCTTTAAGCCAATTAAATTGACTGTTACACAAGTAAAAGTTACTGTTATGGACACTCTTTGCCAGGGTGTGATAGCAAAAAGGACCATTTTTAGCCTTCATTATGATTTTCCTACCTTCCAGGTGGTGTCATTTCCTGATGGGTTTTAGTATGGAATTTCCTACGTACTGTAGACCTTAGTGCACACAAAAGCAAGATGTCTGTACTAAGCCTCAGAAATGCAACTCCAGAGATTTCAGATTTCAAAAGGATCATATCTGTTTCCAGAGCCAAGCTTACTGCAATAAAATGCTCCAACTTTCTTATTATTTGCTTTTTACACCTCTTCTCTTCCAGTCATCTACAACTGGTCTGACCTACTCTCTGTACATTCACTAGTTGTTAGGAGACAGTCTGTCAGAAAAGAAGCAGTGAAAGGAATGAGAATCACATGGCAAAAGAAGGTGTGAAATGCTGGGGGTGGGGCAGGAACTCTGGAGAGCTATTTATTTTTTTGCCTGTGGAAGTACACAATTTCAGTGTTTCCACTCAGTGTCTTAGAAACATGCCTCCATGAACTGAGTGCTTCCGTGACTTTTCTATAAAAGTCAACAGCACTTCCATGAATTGTATTCTCAGGTGTTTGGGAATCACCAAAACAACAAATATTTTGTTGTCACTGAACATCAACTATTTATTTTTTTTTAAAACCATTTATATTATCAATTATGCTAAACAGCATGCAAACAGCACTGGCAGGACACCCCCACCTCCAGCTGGCTACCACCACATTCTGAACAGAGGTGCTCAAAGCCACAGTCCAGCAAAGCATTAGGGAACAAGTGGCAATACTGCCCAGTGGAACCCCTACGTGCTTGAAGTGCTTTGCTGGATCACTGCCCGGTGCCACAAACCTGCCCTGTGCATCCAAGGCAGATATAGGAATGATAAAGGAGAAAGAAGCCTGCAGTGAACGTTGACACCACTTGGAATGACGTGAACACTCTTGGAAACTGGGGGGCAGGAGGCGAGGCTGGGCTTGGAGCAGTGAGTGCATCTAGAACTCAAACCTGCAGGGGCTGGTTTGCTGCCAGTCCCACAGGCCAATGATGAAGGCACTTGGCGACTGCAGACCAGCCCGTCTGTGTCAGCATATGTCACTATATGCAATCTATAGATTCAACACTTCTCCCCTAGTGCTGCATTCAAGGTAAAAATGTTCCAAGTCTGAGGACTTCAGAATAAGCTGTTATAAAAACCTGAAAAACTGAATTAGGAAGGAGAAAATAATGATAAATGGGAACAGGCTATAAACTTTTCTCCATAAATCTGACGTGAAGGCAGCTTTTGTCACAGTTGAGTTTGTGTCACACAGATGCAGCCTGTTAAAAAAAAAAAAAAAAAAAAGTATCCGGGATACTCAAAGCATCCCAGCAAAGAAAATAAAGCCCATCACCTCAATAGCAATTGTAAAGGATGATGCACTGCTGCTTGGTCACTTTGCAGGACCCAGATGAGTCTAAACAGTCCTTCGTGCTCCCCTGTATGCGACACAGGCAAACCCGAGGCAGAACACAGCTTGGAGCAAGGCATGTCCTCCTTATGAAATACCTGTCATTAAAGTCCTTCCTGCAAAGTCTATTTCCCAGGCAGTGTGTTCGAGACAGCAGCTGAATAAAGGGCTGTGGCTTTATTTGCCTCAGTGTTAAACTGTATCGCCCGTAAATGGAGATTTTCACAGAGTGGAGCAGGGATAATTAGCCAGGATCAGAGGAACTAGCCATTTGCTCAAGGAGTGTCTGAGGCACCAGGCATTAAACTCTGTGCTTCGTATAGAAGGAAACCTAGTGTTCATATAATCAGCTCTTGGTTGCCTGTGACTGCAGGGAGAGTGGAAAGGCAGCCTTCCTTCAACCCCTGCCCAAGGACAAAGGAATACTGCGGCTGTTGGTAAGCAGAGTAAACAACATTTGTTCCCCAGTTGTCTGTTGCTTGGCAACCAAAGCTCCCTGTACAGTTCTAACTGATCAATGAGTCCCGCAAACGAGGAGACATAATGATGCTCTCTTCAAAGCCTGTCTGAAGCTTCATCCCCATAGCAACCACCAGACCTGGCTTGACAAATTGATCACCTGATGCTGTCTTCTTGAAAGGCTGCTTATTTTTTTTATAGCTGTGCACTCTGTGAGCAGTAGTGTTCACACACAGAAAGGCAGTTCTGTCCCCAGCTTCAGTTTTACTGGCTCACATTAATACAAATTAAATAAAGACCCAGAACTGACAGCAGGCTTGACACAAAATCCTGAGGGAAGCCTCCTGATGGGATCAGAACCCTAGAGAACAGTTTCGCCCTTTCCACCAGTGAAAGGCTGCATCAACCCCTTTTTTGAGGAATCAGAGCCGTTCCTACATTACATCCAGAATCCCATTCCATCCCACACTTCTTCTCTGTCTGTAATGAAGCAATTTCTTAAAACACTGCAGTGTTTTGGATATGACATTTCCCGAAAGAGATAAGCAACAGGACCGAAATTTTGAGGAGGAGTTTAAGTGACTCTCCTAAATCCATGGAGACCTAAAGATATAGCTAGGCTTCTCCCCGTCTCCACCCCCTGAAAACACTCATCAACTTCATTTACCTTACAGTATTACTGAAAGAAGACACAAATTTGATCAGAAGGAAGCCAGAAAAGATATCAGCTGCCTGAGGAGGGTTGAACCTGCATGGTTTTTGTTAGTGTCTTTAATTATAAGCAACCGACATATTAGAAAAGACCAAAGAAACTGTCCCAACAAGCCAGCTAGAGATTTTTCCAATGAAAGTGGCATTAAATATTAAGTATCTCTGTTAATCACCCAGAACAGAGATTTGTTGAATTAAGAATTTGAGATAAACATCCAGCACCCTCGGCATGTACAGAGAACAGCAGATTCAAGATAAAGGACTTCTGTGACTTCCACCATTGAGTCACACCAGCCTAACCTTTTGCTGAAGAGGTTTGTACCTGGGATGTGTGGTACCTCTCTCCTGAGAGGTTTGGGAGGATACACTTCCATCCAAGGAATTTCCACGATGACATGCTGAAACAGTGGCTTTTGGAGGCATAGAATCTGGCTGAGTTGTCTCACAGACCACCTGTAGTCCCTTTGGATAGTTTTAATAAAAGGAAATAGGTATATAAAGATATTTATCTCTCCCATATTACTTTTCTTACTGCAATTTGTGCCTAGACATGACTATTACTTATACCATAATAACACAGTAATACCATGGAGAAACTGATCAAGCCTGGGGCTTCTTAGTACTAGGCATTGTACAGGCAAAGGGTAAGACAGGGCTCTTGCCCAAGAAAATACGTAAGATCAGGCTTCCATCCTAAAAGATAAGACAAGACCAAGGAGATCTTGACAACTATACTCAATACCCTTTGGTTCCACTGTAGACAAGGTTGGGAGCCTTCAGAAGAATGTGAAGAACTGTAATTTCTGGAGATGGAATACTTTAGGGTGGTAACTGCAAGTACTGTGTCAATAATATTTCCCCCCCTCCCTCAGCTCCTTATTCAAGCTTGTCCACCTTAGCATAGAACTTACCTCAGTACGTCCACTGTCCAGATTAGGGGACTCACAAGTCACACTCTGATTGTTGGTGGGAGAACTTCTCTTAGCTGAGAAAAGAAGTCAAAGGAGGACATTTCGGGAATCACCTCTAATATTAAAATATAGCAGTGAAAGGATAAACCAGAAAACAAATACAAACGCAAAGCAGCTTCTCTTTGCTGCAGACTTCCCAGGCGTTAGCCACAGCCAGAAAAAGAAAAGAAAAGAACTGTTTTAATTTTTGCACAATTACTTCAATTGTGTTGTCAACAACACTGAACTGAAAATCTCCATTTCTTTAAAATTAAATTTGAATATAAATTTTATCTTAAATCCATCTGGCATCAAATTGTGTTTTCCTGTGCATACTAGTGACTTTTATTTTAGAGCTCTTCCTCCTCCTATTTTCACACATATTCAGCTCCTTTTCTAGGTGACATCTCTCAGAATGTATGTGATTTCCAATTTGACAAATGCCTTCATCAGAGGAAATGCACAAATGTCACACAGAAAGGTTGATCAGCAATACTGTAGAAGAACAAGGGCATCACAAAGGCCAGGATAACAATTCTTGAAATCCTGTCACATTGCAAGCTATTCAGGTGTGACTTACTATCAGACTGACTCCAAACAAAATATCGCAAAGCTTCTTCACAGAATTTTTATAATTTGCTGCTTGAAGGAAAATTTAAGTAAATTTAACTGTTTTGTTGCAATTTGAGACAACAATGCTAAGATAGCAGAATCTTCCTTGATATAGAGAACCTCAATCCAATTTCTATTTCCATTCTGCTAAAAATTTTTTCAAAACATAACAGAATATTTTAATTTCAGATTTTACTCCTTAAGTTATTCTTCAGGGATTTTCTGACCGCACTCCAGACCTATGGAAAAAATTCCAACAGTCAAAGAAAACTTAGAGCTAATTCTTTTTTGTTATTTCCATGGCTGAAATCCTGTTATTAAATTCCAGAAGTTCAAGCAATGGAGGAAGAGCTAGATGCCAAATATGGTCTTAAATAATTTGAAATACTTGAGTCTTGTCAATTCTGGACTGTCCCAGAGGCCTACAAACCCTTCAGAACAAAATATGTCATCCAAAATGACTTGTTATCAAAAATATCTGATTTAGCTAACTACATTTTCACTACTGTGAAAATTATAGTTCCATGCTTTTCAGAATGAGCAATCAATGCTACAGTGATATACCCAGCACACCTTCAATTCACTACCTTGTAAGAATTATGCAAAACTACTGTCTAAACCACAAAAGTAAAAAAGGCTTTTTAGAACTAGTCCAGACACAAAGGCTTGGAAGCTTAAGCACCCAACTCCAGTTTCGTTATGGCTGAAGTACAAAAGAGGAGAAACCCCTTCCAGTATGCAAAGCAAATTCACAACCTAAGCCTTCTTTGCAGCCTCTTGAAACTACTTTATTTAATTTCATAACTTGGCAAAATTAAAATTTTAGACAGAAGGAGAAGCTACGCTGCCAACTGTGTGCTCTTCACTGTTAATTTCTGTCCAGTGCCAGTCTGGGAAAGGCTGGGAGGCTGCTGCTAGATTCTGCCTTTGGCCTTCTCAGCAACTAAGGAAGATAGGGTGAAACAGAGATAGGAGGATGACAGGAAATGATAACTCTACTGAAGAGTTTCTCATTTCCTATTTCTGCTTTCTCTCTCATCTCCTAGTTAATTATTATGCAAATATCAGAACCTTAAACTACTCTTGAAGGTTTGACTAGTTCCTGCAGGATTACCATACTCCTTCAAATACGATGGCTACAGAACACAAGGCAGCATCAGGCAAACAAAGGCAAGGTTTCCCAGCTCGGAGGAGCTACATTAGCACAGGAAAATCACAGACCTGTAACGATGTTCCTGATTGGTTTTACAAGGGCGTTGAAGGCAGAAACTTCAGGCTGCCTGTGTTCCCACATAGGCTGCCAAATAACAAGGCCACTAGCCAACCGAAATGTCAGGTCAGACTCCTAGAAAGACAAACAGACGTTGTATCACGCAAGCTCACACAAAAGAACGTTGTTTCCAGTCCAAAAAGGATTGTAATTTCTTCTATGCACAGATCTTACAAGAAATGAGTGATACCACTTGCAGTTCTGTGGTTAGTCTATGCTAACTCAAGGGCCACTGACACTGCTCAGCAGACATGAATACATTTGAAGTATAGCTATTAAAAATAATAAGGAAATCTCAATACAAAAACATACAAGAGGCTTTTTCCAAATGAAATTTCTATACTAGTTAACAAACCCTGTTTTTTCCAAGACATTAAGCTGCAAAAGAAAAGGCCATTCCTGTGTCAGAAAGCATCCCTTCTGACCATATACAACCACTCTATATTTAGTATCCAATCTCAACCTCAGGATTTACACTCTGAGATTTGAACTTCTTGCACCAGAAGAATAAGAAGACTAAACATTAAAACATTACTTCGAAATTGAGGAAACATGAAAGGTAAAAAATTACTATGAAATAGCAGTATAGAATAACTATTATTAGCACTGTTAGTACCTGAGTTATGTCAATACAGAGACATTGGTACTACTTACGCTTGTGCTATCATTGTTTTACATATGCAAGTAGCTGAAATCATGTAAATCAGTGCACAGGTAAATCTTAGCAGGATGAAGGTGCAGGTGTGCACTTACTTGACCTAAGGTCAGATATACATTAGGAGACTGTAATGTTGGTATAGTCCAGCTATCCCCAGAAGGCAAACAAACATGGTAAGAGCAGTTTTGGCAGCATAATTCCAGCTGCACCACCATCTCCTGTTGACATAGCTCCACATGCCTCAGCGGTTGAAATAACTGATACAGACAGAGCTAAAGGAACGGCAGGAGCTGACTGCTTGTAGCTCTCCAGCCCTTTTATTCCCTACTCCTCGTTAGAGCAGTCTCATCATAGTCAGCTCACAAGCCTTGCTATAAACTAAGCTTGTGTTTAATTACTATTTTTTACCAAGGAGCACCTTGCAAGGCTTTTGGAAGTGGTAGCAGAAACATGTGTTGCTTTTTCACTCTGCACTGCTAGGTTTTGGTGTCATGCCAACAATTTTATCTACAATTTGTGTTACAGGATTACATGCATCCCTCTCACCGCCCCC
>JAOXNO010000078.1:43236038-43248318 GCA_028565335.1 Limnodromus scolopaceus
GTGTCCCTGCCCATGGCAGGGGGGTTGGAACTGGGTGATCTTTAAGGTCCCTTCCAACTCTAACCATTCTATGATTCATGAGCTTAGGAAAAAACTAAACTACTTCAATGAAATATTAATAACAAAATAAAAAATAAATAATGAAAAAGATACAATATATACAAAACCCTACCGAGCTCCCTGGGAGATGTCACCAGCAGGCACTGGGGAAGTTCCAGTCTGGACTCCATGACGGATGGGAACTGGATTTTGGAACACACTGACGGGGGTTGAAGGCAGACAAACTGGCAGCGTCTTCCTCAGGCATCAGCCATCAAAGAAAGAGAGCCTTCAAACAAACCACCACTCTATCGAAGAAGAGCCAACCCGCCCCCTCTGCTCCCTCAGCTTTTGTACTGAACATGGCGGACGGGCCGGAGCACCCTATTGGTCAGTTCGGGTCACCTGACCTCTGCACCCCTCCCCACAGGTGCGAGCCCTCCACGGGGTAAACAACCCAGTCAGCTGGCCCTGGTTGCCACGGCAACGAGCGAGACCCGGAAGTTGGGCCTGCTCCACCCCAGAGCAGGACACAGCCAGGTGTGTGACCCTAAGGGGGCCATCTGTGGCTGGAATCAGGAGGGGCGGCAGGGCCCTCACACCTCTGAGAAGCCTAGTTCAGGACAGCAGATGCACAGATCCTCCACAGGAAGAGAGTTACTGCCTTCGCATAATGTTCAAGCAACAAATCATATTCACAAGGCCATTTAATTGCAATTAAACGTGTAACAGGTGCAGGTTGTGCTCCAGCTAGATAAGGCAGGGAGAGACGGAACAAAATGCTAGAGATGAGACAGGGGGATCTCTGGACAAGACTAAGAAAAAAAAAAGAGTAAAATAATCCAGCTTTCGGTGTCAGGGTATCACACCACTCCTTGGATCAGGACTCTCCAAGCTCTGGAATGTGACTGCTTTGGTAGTGGCTGCAAAACTTTTACCTCCCTTTGGGAAAAAAAGACAACAAATCTCTTCCCCCCCAACACCTTTTTCAACTTCTCCCTGGAGAAGAAAGTGGGTTTCTCTTCTTCCACTGAGTTACCAAACACGTCTTCCCCTCCATTGCTCAGAAGAGACCTGAGAACTGCCTCTACCACATGCTGCTTCTTCCAGAACAAGGGCACTCACAGAAGTGTCCTGGTTTGAAGTGAAACAGAACCAATTTTCTGTTCTGTACTTTTACATTTCAGCTAGGCCCCTTCTAACTCTCTAACGTAGTATTGTGGAGAAAACTGCTTGTTCTCAGAATGATAAGACCAATGTTTGTGCTACATGCCAAGGAATGGTATGCAGAGAGGCCCTTGCTTATAGTTATTGCTATAAAGTCAGCCAATTTCGTTATTCGCCCCATGAGAGGGTTGGAAATGGAAAAATGTAGAGGGGTCACACCTGTGGGGAGAAGCAGACAGGAGAAGTGACCCAAGCCTGACCAACTGGGGTATTCCATCCCACCTGCCCCATGCTCAGTATAAAAGCTGAGGGATCAAAGCGTCAACTCTTTTTTTTCGATGGCCAAGGTCCAAAGAGGATTCTGTCTGTCCATCTGCCTTTGATCCCGATCCCTGTGTTCCTGACTTCAGAGCTGGAATCCAGTTCCCATCCATCCCTGAGTCCAGTCTGGGACTTCCCCACTGCCTGCTGGTGACACCATCCTGAGAGCTTGATACGGTTTTGTATATATTGTATCTATTTCATTATTTTATTCTTTTTTATTTTCAATATTAATTCTTCTTAAAGTAGTTTGGTTCATTCTAAACTTTTAAATCTTCTTATCTCTTCCTCTCCTCTCCTTTTTTTTTTTGGGGGGGGGGGGGGAAGGGCCATCTGTCAGTCTGGTTTTGGTAAATTCAGCCGAAACCATGACAAGAAGCCAGGTTTGGGAGCCCCTCTGTCACTGCCACACTGTCACGTCTCTTCAAAGCAGCAACTGGGACTTCTGGGTGGCCACACACCTCTAGGTGAAGGGCCTTCTGCCTGCCACTCCAATCCGACCCATTTCTCCCACTCACCCACCTGGTCTACCACGTTCCTGTCCGATGGGAGGAACACCCCATGAGCTGCGACAGGCACAGGATGGACAGAGCCTCTCTTCATCCAGCAAACATTGTAGCCAGGATTCCTGGGGTTTGCTCACTTTCAGTAACACTGCAGTTAATCAAGGTTTTATTCACAGCTCCTACTCACCTCGGTGCTCCAACATCACAAAACTGCCAGCAAATTATAAAATACATCACCTGCCTCACACTGCTAATAAAACACAACAATCATAGAAATATCACCTCTTCTTTGTTCACTTTGAAAGGAGGAAACAGGTTCTCACCAGCTGTCCTCAACCATTGCTCCAGCTGAGAATGCTCAAATCAGGATTTACCCTTTTGTTCTCCACCTCTTAATCTTTTTCCTTTTACCAGATGATACATTAGTTCTGCCTTGTGCCTAAGCGCCCCTAGGAGGGTGCTTCTAATGGATAATTAGCAGCGCTTGATTATTCTTCCAGGTAGTTTTGACTGCATTTATTTATGAATATTGCAGCATTATGTGAGAAGTCCAGCTTGGGAAAGTCGGGTGCTGGTAAACTCAAGGCAGTCTACTCAGCTGTATCTGCCTCCTATTGCTCAGGCTCTCAGACGTGTTCGGAGGATTCTTCTCTTAGCAAGTCCCACTGCTCCTGTCCAACTCTGCAGAACATGCAGAGCTCACACAGTAGATGATACCGAAGCTCTCGTTTCGCCTGTGTCATTGCATCTACACCTGCCTGCATCTACAGGCTTGAAACCCCTCCAGGGGGCGTCAGAGGAGGAGGTGGCATCAGAGGCATCCTGGCCTGAGCAGGCCCCGAGCGGGCAATACGAGGTCAGGAAAGCCTCGTGAGGTGAGGCTCCCTCGTTTCCCCACATGCTGAGAAGGCACCTGGTCCGCACAGGTGGTTTGGGCCAGCACACAAACATGTACTAGAGCATTCCTCTGTTCCCCCTGCCACCCAGAGCTGCCCTTCCTCCCTGACTGGAGCTAAGGCAGACCCACCAGCGGATCCAAAATAACAAACTACTTCACCCAGCCCTCAGTCTTCGGGCTGACTCCCCGTTAAGGTTTCAGGATGACCCTGAGGGCTCATCACCCACAGCTCCCGTTACCTTTGCTCCTCACGACCCCGCCGTCCTCAGCAGGCTGCAGGGCGCCGGGCCCCACCACGCTCCATCCACCGCTGCCCTGAGCCCCTCACGGCGGGACAGGGTGCTCCCGCGGCTGTGAGGGGACGGAGCGCCACACTGACCCCTTCACGAGGCCAAACCACGGGCTGCCCCACAGCTCAGCCAAGCGGGAGAAAGCGGTGGAGCCACGATACAAAACTGTGACGAGTCTCCGCCGGTGTCGGGCCCGGCTCTGTGACAGGGACAGCCCTGGCCTGTGCGCTGAGGGCCGCCAGAAGACCCAGGGGTGAGGAGCGAGGGGAAGGTGGTGGCTCAGCCGTGGGCCTCCTCTGCTGGTAGGGCTCAGCCCCAGGCTGGGACCCCGGGATGAAGGAGAGAATAATGTATCCACACAAAGCAGGGAAACCCTACCCTGCAGAAAAGGGCGCTGGCTGTAAAAAATGATTCTTTCACGGAATCATGGAATTGTCAGAGTTGGAAGGGACCTCTAGAGATCGTCCAGTCCAAGTCCCCTGCCAAAGCAGGCCTGCCCAGAGCACATCACTCAGGACTGCATCCAGGCAGGACTTGAAGATCTCCAGAGAAGGGGACTCCACACCCTCCCTGGGCAGCCTGTTCCAGGGCTCTGCCACCCTCACCCTAAAGAAGTTCTTCCTCATATTTGAGTGGAACTTCCCATGTTCCAGCTTGTGCCCGTCGCCCCTCGTCCTGTCACTGGGAACCACTGAAAAGAGCCCAGCTCCACCCTCCCTCAAACCGCCCTTTAGGTACTTGTAAATATAGATAAGGTCTCCGCTCAGCCTTCTCTTCTCCAGGCTAAAGAGTCCCAGCTCTCTCAGCCTGTCCTCATCAGGGAGATGCTCCAATCCCTTAATCATCTTTGTTGCCCTACGCTGGACTCTCCAGTTGGCACGAAGTAACAGGGTTTGGCTGAGAAGTATGATTTAATCCTCTCGGACTTCTCCTGACTATGACTATGCGGTACCAGCAGGTGCGTGACACTTGTTTTTCCGTGCAGGGCAGCGATGCGCGGTGGTTAAATGCAGGAGGAGCTGCGTCACAAACGGTGGAGACCAACACAAGCGGTTAGATGACAAGCGATTTTATTTTGCAAAACAATCACTATACAGCAACAAATACAATTGCAAATCGGATTGAAAAACATGAACTACCTACCACCAGCCATTCAAGAAATGCCTCTTTTATGGTAACAGGCTCTAGAATTATCAGAAAAAACACAGGTTTGTAACAGCAGACTGTATTCCTTGACATCCCAGCATACAGCATGTTTATTTGTTGGCTTTTTCTCTTTGCTAAAGTTGAAGTGGCTTTTATAATCTTGAGTTTTCCAAGTGTGAAACTAATTTGCCTTCCTGCAGTGGGAATTGCTGGAGTTGCAGAGGGAGCTGCTTTAGCAATCGGACTAGTGAGTGAACTCGACACACACCTAGGCTAGAAATCTACCTGTGCCGGTTTTCGTAGCAAACGTGATTTACTCTTCAAGGCGTTTGCCTTTGAAGGGACATTTGTACTTGGGTTTCAAACAGTAGTTGGTCCAGCATGGAAAAAACTTCTGCTCATATGTGGTAAGTCCACACAGACTGCCTTTCGACTCCCTTTGGGTCGTGTATATAGGCAAACTTAGATTTGTAAGCAGTCACGATGAGGTTGCTACTGTACCTTAGCAGAGCACTGAATGGATAATACCATTTACTGCTGTACAGCAAAAATATACGTAAGCCCCTGTGGGCACACAGTTTCCCTCATCAGTATTAGTTTTTCCTTTACTGTTGCTGGACAAAGGTTTGCTCAACTTTGATTTCTTTCAGCTTGTGGTTACATAGAAACAGAACTCTACAGATGGGACAGAAGTACTTTTGTCTCTACAACTTGAAGGATTATTAATTTGGGGCTCTCCCCTAGCTATCCAAACAAGGTTTCACTATTCCTTTTGTCTGGATTAGCTCTGCTTTGTTACAGAGTTGGGTCTCAGGCACCCAACACACCTGCTGGCTCAACATGCCTGTGGAAAAGAAACACAACGGATGCAGTTTCCAGGAAGCTGGCTCCATCTTCTTTAGTGGGCATTACATATTTACAAAACAGTTGTTTTTAAAACCAACACTCTTCTTGAGAAGTAAAGATTAATATGAGCTTATTCAGTGAACATCTAGAGTCATGTAACATAACTTGGTTTTGTTGGTTTTTTTTTTTAAAATATTTAACAGCACAAAACTCTTGATTTCTTTTCATCTAACTCCACAGCGTTCTAGGATTCTCTCTATGGAAGGATGATTACGATTACAAAGGTCTTTGCTTGAATCAAGACAAGAAAGCTCATTTTAATGCATGAAATAAATGACTTGGTGTGTGACACCACTCTAACTTTGGACTCGTAAGTGGATTAACTAAGCTTCATTTTCTAAAGCATGTCAATTTTAAAAGCAGAATAAAAAAAAAAAACTTGAGTCACAGGTTAACACTGCTCTCACCAGCTGGTGTTCAGCTTCAGAGAAGCTGAGGTTCAGTAGTACCACAGACTCTCTCCCACATTAGCAAAAGGCATAAAAAAAACCCACTGCAAGGCTAATTCGTATTAATTGATAGTATGATCAAAGCAATGTGATATAAATACCGTTTTGTTGGTTTTTTCTTTTAGTCTGTTGTTTTTCTGGAAAAATGGGAAGAGGCTTTTAATGCATCTCACTTGACACTGTTTCCATATGAATTCTTAGGATTACTGTAAGCAAAAGTATAACAAATACAAGGCAGAAATCAGAATCCTCCAGATGCACTTAGCATGGTTCTAAACTCACTGTCCTTTGTATACAACAACCGACTTACAAACAGTATTAGGTACTTTATAGTGTGAAAAAGCTTTTTGCAGAGCTGAAATGTCATGTGTGGGGCTGTTAGGAGTTCATCTTCAGTAAAATTTTTAGAGATGTAACCATTTTGTTTTGTCTTTGTACCGCTGTGACAGCTTAGCCAAAATCCCCCTTTGGTCCAGTGAATATTTACTGTCTAGTAACTGTGCATTTACTACCTGAATTTAATGATGGGGAATCCTGTGCTATTAATTATTAGAACACTTCTCCACAGACATAAAAATCTTCTCTATGAGTCTTTTCAGATCAAACCCCAACACACACACGCGCACATACAAATTAAGAAGGAAAAAGAACAGATCAAAAGCTTCCAACACACAATGTTAACCTAATACACGTATCAAGTGTAGCTCAACTGACAGTGCAAAGTTTAGTTAAGAGATTTCAAAAGGAAAAGATCAAACAATCCGCAAGAATGTAAACTGGTCATTTAATAACATCTACTGTACATATAGTATCAGCAGATTATGATCCGCTGATGAGTAATACTACCATATTACCTTCAGTGTTCTCTTAATGTCCGTAAGATAGCGTCGGAGTTCTCACAGGTAACTCCGCTAGATTGGTTGTTGATGTATCTCTGCCCTTTATCTTTTATGCACACTTTTTCGTATACTTTTTATAGTCAATATAATCCCACTTTGCTCAGATTTTAAGATGCCCTATTTATTGATGAATCGCTATGGCAACCCAGTCCAGGGAGCTCATTTTACTTATTCATGTACTATAATTTAGAGGCATCTCTGTTATGTTTATCACTGTTATGCGAGTGTCTGAGTGTATACGTAAGACATCACTGAAGGAGTGGAAAGAACAAATTAATCCTTTTTTCTGTGTTTCAACTTTAGCAAAAGAAAAAAATAAATAACTCTAACATTCACTGTTACTACAGGAGTTAAAAAAAAAAAAAAAAAAGAGAGAAAGAGAAAGAGAAAGAAAGAAAAAAAGCCAGAACCAAACTATTGCAGATTTTTTAAAAATCCAGAATCCAACCTCAGCCATATTTGCAGACCTTTTTACAAACGTCTGGACCCCCCAAAAATCATACCTTTGTGAAGAAAGGGAGGGAAGGGAAGAGTGAAGGAATCCTTTTTCTAACATCACAGAAGAGACTTGCATCTGGCACTAAAACAGGGTCACGGCTTTTAGTTGTTACAGAAAGCAACTTCATGCTAAAATTTTCATCTTTTTAAAATGTATTCTTATGAATAGGGAAAAAAAAACCCTGCTAACATCTACTTTTACATACCTAAAATTGCAACACCAAAGGGTGCAAGAGACACAGATACTGTGAATAAAGAAGTAGAATATTCAAGTATATGAGGAGGGCGTATCACAAATGGCCACAGAGAAATATATATATCTATAATACTGTATCAAACAGATGGAAAGGATGTGAAACCGGTGGTGTGTACACAAATCTAGCCGCTTAACCAACTTTCTAATCAGACACAAGTCCATTGGGGTGGAAGTGCTTGCTTTCAACAGCTTTTTTATGTCACTTCCCCAAGCATGGTTCAAATGTTTTCAACTACTATTTTTAGTTATTAGTTAAATAATTTATTGGCTTCTCAGCTATACACTGACAGAATTAACCAGGTCCAAAAAAATGTTAATAACTTAATTCAACTTTTGTTCTACTCATTTGTACAAAATAACACATTATTTTTAATTAAACTTGAATTTCTCTATATGCCCTTCCTTCTGGTAAGCTGACTGTTAATTTAACCTGTAATAACTTACAATGGGCAACTTGTTTTATTTCTCCATCTATCAACAGAACAGTGAAATGAGCAACTTGGGATATTAACAAGGCTCTTCAGAAAGAGGTGGATGGCCTTCAGGCACATGAAAGGTAAAAATGCATTTTATCATAGTACGGTACTCCATGCAAGACAGAGCAGAGCAACAATAATTGTCCAATGTAACATACTGCAGTTGTATACCCATATAAAGCCAGTGTCTTCCTGTTGTAAATGGAAATCAGGCCAATTTCTGCATTTATTGAAAATTTTTTTTGTTGTTTTTTTAACTGTATGGTAACTACAAGTCTTGGGATGTGACTTAGTTTTAGACATGGTAAAGAATGAATGTAACACCTGCTCTGAGCCCATTCCTGCCAAGAGCTCATGCCTAAATATTATTACTTCATACAATGCAAAATGAGCAAATTCATAAGCCCTGCTTAGCGAGGGCTGCCGTGACATCTTCAGCGAGGGTAGCAAGCTGGGGTGATTCAAGCAGGTTGATGCTTCCAGAGGACGAGACGTTGCTGAGTCTGCGTGGCGAAGCCACGCTGGACCTGCCTGGTGACTGCGTGATGATCTCAGCCCCGTGATCGACACGGGCTTTAGCATGTTCTCTGAAGTTTAGCTTCTGGCTGTCAATCTGCTCCAGGAAAGCAAAGGATTTAACACATTATACATTCACCAAATTACCTTGTTATAGATCATAATTTGGGTCTCATTTTGTTTACTTTTAAGAACTCTTACAAGGATTGAAGCTTCTTCACTCATTAGAATAATTGAAACTGAAGATTTTATCACATTTTTAATATACATTGGTTTACTATGTTACATTCTCTTACTACTTCTGCCTCTTACGGGTGACTTAATGAGCATGACCATTGTTCCTACCTGTATGAATTTAACAGACATTTTATGGGCACTGGGGTTTGTTTCTGAAATCTATTGTTTCAAATGTTTGTGGAGTGATCTTACTTTCAAAATGTCTTCTTCCTGTTTCACAAAGCAGTCCCGATCCTCTGGGATCCCCATACTACAAACTTATTAGATCACACCTATGCTGTACAAGGGTCCCAAACAAGGTTTATCTTTAGGGGGAAAGCCAGCACACAAACTACAGGATATTTTACTTTAAGATTCACTCTCAGCTTGGATGTGGATGTGAGATTGGTCATTCCAAATTCCAAAGGGAGCCAAACGGCACATGAGTGTGCTCAAAGGAGAACAAAAAGATGTTTCCTATTTAATTCAGAGCCATTACTGAATTCACAGCTCTAATAATTTCACTGGATCAGGTGCACAGTGGTGGCCTTTTCTCTGATGGCTGTCCCCTTACCTTGACGTTACCACCGCCAGGTACATGGTGGGCATTTTCCAGTGAACCAACTTTAGCCTGAGCTTTTTCTTTGAAATCCAGTTTCACGCTCTCAATTTTCACACGCCCACCTCCTGCACAGAAAAAGGAAATGCAGATTAAGAGGCTGGAATGACTCAGGAGAAATTCTGACCCGACGCACAGAGGTGCGTTCAGGCTACTTCCCTTTTAGTTGAGATCTAATGATTTTAGAGAAGCACAGAACACCACACTGCACACTCAGTAAAATTTAAAATCTTCAACATATATTCAAACTGTAAGCATGTGCTGCAGCCCTACTGATTTTCATGGGATTTAAGCACGTACTTAAGTATTTTGCTGACTTCAGCCTGCATCTCAGTATCTTGTCAAACTGACGTTACGCCACAGCACCATCCTTCTGAATTATTTTTTATTGATTCTCTAAACTAGATTCTCTAAACTACCTTTATGTCTTTATATATTTAGTTAAGTAGAGTTAAGAACATTATTTTTATTACTAAAGCATATTTACTTTCTCTTGGACTATAAAAGAGAATGGTATTGTCCATGATTTCTCCTTCACATAACAGAATTAGATCTTCGCTTTGTCCCACACCCCAGAAACTCCTACAATACCTGGCTTGTGGTGGATATTCTTGAGCGAACCACACTTGGAAGTCACATGACTCAAGTCGATCTTCTTGGTTACAATTTGTACCTGTCAAAACCACACACACACAAATTACAGGAATGAAAAGAAATAAATAAAAAGCCAAGCCCTTTGGAGGAAGAGCCCAAGCCTCTACAAACCACTGGAAAAGGAGACATGGTTAGTAGAAAACAGACTATGCCATAAAGGAGGAAGCACCTGGATTAATACAGCAAGCTTCCTTCCCACCTAGGGAAACGACAGAGCTGAGTTAAGCTTTACTATTAGCAAAACGAAGAGAAGGACAAAGCAGATCAGCTTGTGGGTTCTTCCTAAAATGTTTCTGAGCCTCCCCTCAGGGTGGATGCTCCAAAGCCCTGCAGGCAGCAGGACCCATCCTGTTTGCTTCTGCTCTTGAATGTGCATCCTGGCAACTAGGAATACTTCAGTGACTGGTTTTTTTCTCTACCATCTGTTTCATATTTTTCTGCGTCGAAATACGGTGTGCATTTCAGCTCAATCCACTGTGGAGAGCCTGATGAATCTACATCTGTGACTCCTGCAGCTGTACCTGAGCTGGCTGGTGCTCACCGGGTAGCAGCGGCATCGCTCTGCTCAGCCAGGCAGCAGCACAGGCGCCCTCCCTCCTCCGGCTGCTCTGTGCCCTGCTGCCAGCCGGGAACAGCCAGGGAGGGACACTCCTGCCTTGCTGCGCTCCCGGCTGGCTCCCAGAAGGGTCCCACAATCACAGTGACTCTGCGAGCGGCTCTTAAGACGCTGCAGCCGCTCCAGGCCAGACAAGAGCTCCTGGATGACCTCAATGCCAGCGGTTTGCTCACATCACCAGCAATGACTTAAGCCAGCACTGGTGGTTGTGCTGAATCTGTTTGGATCAGATGTGCCCACATCATCAGCTCTTCCATCTGAGGGGAAATTGTTTCCATCAGAGGGGTCAGAGCCACCTTAAGCTATTCCACTGTGACTGTTAGAATTAACGGGTGTCTGGTCAAACCCTGAGCAACCTCAGTTTGTTGTACTGGAATAATGCTGTGGCATTAGCGTTAGGACTCTGGCTGATCCCATCCTCTCTCTGCACTTTCTTTGTCCTTATGTTTTATCTTTCTTCTTCTTCCTCTCAGGTTAGCTGAGGAAGGACTGATATACTGGAAGATGCCCAACTGTGAGCCTAGAGTCTCACTGTGAGCTGGAGTCTCTTTCTGGAAATTACTTTCTTGGGCTGCTCCCATGAAAGGCCCTGAACCATTTTGGCTCATACTGGACTTTCACTGTCAGCATCCTTGGGTGTTTAAGAGATAACCCTTCTTTTCTCATTTCCTTTTCCTGTCCACATTCTGGAAACATATTGTGCTCAGTGGAGGAAGATCAGAAGACCACTGCATACACAGGGCTCACATGACTACCACACCACACTCACATGTGAAACAGTAGCAAGAAGGAAAGTAGTGCTCAGAGGAAGGGAGACAGAGGGGTCTAGCTGTGCAAGGTGGGTCACCACAGTGGAGATGCCTGTTCACAGGGTGTCTGTGCTACTTACATTTCCTCCCCCTGCAGAATGTTTGATGTTATCTCTGGAACCACACCGGGACTGAATATCGCTAAAATCGATCTTCTTGTTTAAAATCCTAACCTAAAAGGAATCGGAGGTAACTTACTATATACCATACACACACTCCACCGGGCTGCAGGACAAGGGAGCCAGGGTAATTTTTCCTCCTGCTGTGACTCCTTTTTCTGACTCTTGTATTGAAATGTGAGAAAGTAAACCACACCAATCTCCATACTTAGTGTGCTAACACAGCACATGTAAACATACTAAGCTGCTCTTTTTTCCTGTTCCAAAAAGTGGTGGTGAAATACAAAGGGGGAAGTTTTTGTCCTGTAGATATGAAAGATGCCTTTTCCCTGAAAAGCTCAAAGAACTCTTGCCTGGACTGGACAGCCCTTGGACAGCCTGTCCTAAGGTCTCTTGAGTCATGGGCCAGAGTTTCTGCTGAACTGGCCACAAGGAGAAGATGGAAACCCTCATTCCCACAGCTCAGCACTCCAGCCTTTGATGCAGAAATCCCAGATCCAGCCAGCTCAGGCAGGGGTTGAAATCCTGAGGTATTTCACCCCTTCTTCTGTGATACAGCCGTAACAGCACCTACATTCATACAACAGACCTCAGAGTGTCCTGTTAAAGGGGATTGCCACAATTAGTTAAACCGAAGTCAGAGCTCTCTACTGCTCTCTCTCTTTACTGTCGTTTAGTAAAGGGCAATGCAGAAAACCAGAGCATCTGGAAACCTACAGCTGCAATCACTGCTTATTGATTTCTGGTGCTGGCCATAAAGTTGGTCACAACTTTCTTGTGCTAGCAGCACTGTGCTTCTCCACTGTTCTCTTTGTTTCTGGCAGAATAAGTACCTGACTTTCCCTTGGTGGCACCAGCCTCCCTTACAGATGCCAGGAGC
>JAOXNO010000078.1:43250495-43299849 GCA_028565335.1 Limnodromus scolopaceus
AGCAGGAGACCTATGTATCATTTACGTCCTATGCTGAGGGCCGAAGTGAGTTGAATGATGCAGATGTGTTCTGCTGGTCATCTGCCACAAGGAAGATGATCCAGGTTTTTCCTGATTACACTCTTCCAATCTTTTTCCTGATGACCTGTTCCTCCCTTTCCTGGGATATATCAACACTCCTGCACATATTTAATTCATGACTGCCCTCTATAACAAAGTGTTTCACAAACTAACGAAGCTTTGTTTCCCACAGATGAAAGCTTTAAACTGCTTAATCCCTCCATCCTATACTCTTCAGCAAGCCCTATCCCCTCTTGCCAGCAATGTCTCCTAAGCTTTCTCCCAGGTCTGCTAGACTGGGCAAATAAAAGCCAATACACAACTGGCCAGCTGTTTGTTGCATCTGACTGTAGAGAAGGGGCTGAGTTACCACTGCCTTTCCTCCAACAACAGTGTTTTTCTGAGTCTCTGTTTCATATCCAGTCAACAATTTTCACCCAACTTGAAGGGACCACCGCCTGTGTTTCTAACCACCGCTGCCTTGCCAGCGCTGGTTGAAATGGGCCAACAAGTTACAAATGAGTTGAGGAAGGCTAAGACTGCCAGCCAGCCAGCACGACTGCATGAGCTTTGTTTCCTTTGAGAAATGAGACTGTAAACATCAGAGGGAGAATACCAGAGAGGGACAGGAACTATTTAGGCTAAAGAGAAACTTTGGCTTGCAAACAAAGAGTGTAAACTGACTGTGAATTATTTGAAGCTGGAAGCTAGAGGGAAATCTGTAACTATCAGAACAGGGAAGCTCTGGAACTGCCTCCCAAGGGAACAGAGCTACAACAAGAAAATGGTAAACTTCTATGATAGCACTTGATGAAAGTGCCATGATGAAAGGAATTAGATGATGCAGCTGCTTTTGATAGAGACAGCCTGAACACCATGACTCACCAGGAAGGTCTCTGTGTTCCTGAATGTGTATGTACATCTTGTGTGGGGGTGGAGGTGTGGTAGGGATGTATATATATGCACTTCAGTTCTGCTCCACATTAAATGAAAGATCAAGCCTGCTCATGCTCTCATTCAGGAAATGGAACGCTTTAGTCTGTGGCAGAAACATGACTGCTTTCTGTTCACACTCACTAAACATCCCACAAGGTAATGTCCTGACAGATTCCCTCATAACTCTTGAGCTGACCTGCCAATCTGAAATGTCTCCTTCTCTTCTGACGGGATGCTGGTTTGCCCAGGTATGCTGGATAGAGCCTGGAATTTACTATTTCGATCAGGACCAAGCTGAGGTTCTTCAGCATTTGTCATAGCCACATGGAGTTAAATCACAGTGGAAAAATTAAGCTTTACAGGCAACGCAGGGTTTATTCCACAAAAAACACATTGGCCAAGGATAAAAATGGCTTCTGTCTGAAGCCCTGGAAGTGTTACAGACCTTAACCCCACCCTGTCCTATGATGACTCCTCAGCAGTAGTCCAGTGAAGTGAAGTCCAGGGCAGGGAGTGTGCCGACGTACACACAGTACAGCCTCACTGTGTCACACTACTTCTAAGTAATCCCCAAGAGGAATCAGACACTGTGCTCCAATATCTTCTGTGCTGTTTGAATGCTGTCTGACAAAGCATCGAGAGATGGATGGCAAACTAGCATCCGTTCAAAGAGAAATGTGCACATTAATGGGTAGTCTGCTAGGAAACCAAGTGCTGAAGGAATTTTTCTTGGGGTTCTAAGTCACCATCCCTGGAGGTATTTAAAAGACGGGTAGACATAGTGCCTAGAGATAATAGTTTAGTGATGTTTTTTGTCAGTGTTAGGCTGATGCTTGAACTAGACGATCTGAAAGGTCTCTTCCAACCTAGGCAATTCTATGATTCTATGAAGTATATGTTGATCTGCACTCAGCAGGGTGAACTCTTAACTCCCTTCCTACCTAGAGTGGCCCGACAGGCAATCTAAACATGAAGGGGCTGTGGTCCAAGGGCAATATCTACACTAGACAAGAGGGGATGTTTTGGGTTACACTGACTAACATTAGGAGATGTGACAGGCTGGCAATACCTGTGAATCTCCCAGTTAGATATATGCCTCATTATGGCTGTTCACAGAAAGTCAATTTGGATTTCAAAGTCTCCATATACAACAGTTTCCAGTCTGGGGACCTGGAGCAGACTCTCCTCTGTCAGTACTGCGCCTCTGTGTTGAACATGAGCAAAAATTTGTAGAAGAACTGAGTGGAAGGCAAAGACATGCAAGAGAGAATTTAGCCTGGTTGTGCCTCACTGCTAAAGACAACATCAGTGATTGAAAAGTGCTTTTGAAAGAGAAAGAATTATGTTCCATCGCTGCCCAGATTCATTCAGTTTAGCTGCTTTTCACAACAAGAGGGAAAGCCCCTAACTTATCAGCATCCGGGCAGAGAATCCATAAACAGCTTCCCTCTTGTGGCTTACTACTCTGGTACACATCAAAACAAAGATACTCAAAGAACAAAAATTGTGATGCTGATAAAATTACAGGCTCTGTATATATTTTCCAAGAAGCTGATGATTATATTCTCCCTGCTTTGCAATTATGGCCTCTGAGAAGCTCTACTACAAACAATGTGCCTTAAGCATGTAAAAGTACTGTAGCTTGGCTCCGCTTGCCATTTGAACATGCTGTGGGGATCTGATATTGGGAAAAGCTCCCAGACTCTTAGTAACTTATCAAAGAGGGCAGGTTCTTACCACAGTACCACAGCGATTTGACACAGCTACATCCCAGGAACTAGACATTATTTCAGCGTTTGGTCTCCTAGTTAACACAGGGATTGAGTGAGACAGGAATTGGTCTAGTATAGGAAGCAAGCTTAAGGTTAAAACCTGATTAGAATAAAGAGACAGTCCTAAGTGCTTCCAAATCTATATGCTGCCAAGGACAGAGAATACTATAGTTTTCATGCTCCTGGCGGAGGCTACAGGTAGATGAAAAGGAGAAGGATATTTGGTCTAGCAAAGCCCTTGAAGAGAAAGAATGTGCCTCAGACTTTCCACATGTACCAACAGAGCTTGCGGTCATGTTCAGCCTTTGCACTCCTGAAATTACTGGACACATACACTAGTGAAGCTGCCAGCCTACAAGCTAGTGAGATTCAAAAATAAAAGGCTGCACTGGACATAGCATAGGCAAAATAATGTCCCATCCTCATCTTGCTCTCAGCACAGGGCGAACAAGATAGGAGAATAGTTCTGACTTTTAAAAACGTACCCAGGGACAGACACTGAGCATGTAATATTTTAGCCTGAACAGTTAAACTGTGAAACAAAAACAAACAACTGAAAATAGGTAGTTTCAATGGGAAGTGTCAGTAAAATAGATGTCTTGCAATCAGCCATTCTTTAACATTTGCATAGGACAACGATGGCTGATTTACAAGCTTCTTTCTACCTATTTGCAAATAACTGTATTCATCTAATTAATAAGGTGGCCACACTGAACTAGGCGTGTCCCTGTCAATAAAGGGAGAAAAGCTTGCAACGAAACACTGAGAGGTTTTGCATAATTGTGCTGGGAAATACAAAGTGAAATGACCACGTTCCATGCCAAAGAATTTAACAGACAGCTCAAGGAAGTGCAGGATCCACACCAGATAAACTGTAACGTGTTCTGTAAATACACTCCTCACTAAATCTGGGGAGCTGATCAAAAGAACAGTAAAACAAGTTGAAGGAAATTCACGCACACCAAATAAAAAAGATCCTTGGAGCTCAATTAATCCAGTTAAAACATAGGATCCTTGTTTTAGTACTCCCTTAAACAAAAAAAAAAACAACCACAACTAAACAGATTTTGCTAAACTACAGAGTTTGATACTTAAATTTTAGAGGCAACAGCTCCTACTCATGGATAGAGTACTAATAGCTTCAAATATCAAGTGCTGAGCATCAAGTATCACAGTTTTCAAATCAGCTTCCTGATCTTTAAGAAGGGATGAATTTTGAGTCACTATGTCTGGATTTTCTTTACTCCACCATAATGGAGAAAATTAGGTTCAAAAATTCAAAAAAATATCTTGTGTTTGTCTCTTCATGCAAGCTGGCTTTTCCAAAGGTTAGCAGGTATGTCCCTTATCCTCTCTTTTTATTGTTCAAATAAAAAACCAAAATGAAGGTTTTCATCCTTTCCTCTCCTGTCCTTTCCCATCATACGACTAATCAGCTCTGATCCAGATTATGTATTGCCTGAACATTTTTCCCAAAAGAACAACCTTCCCCATTTTATTGCCAAAATCTAGACTAGTTAGAGCACAGCTGAAAATGCCTCCTCTGCTGAACTTGCTGCTGGGATGACTCAGGCTGTCATGGCAATTTATGTCCTGGTAATTTCAATCTACTCTAGAAAAAAACCCCCAGCTTCTACCCTTGCTATTAACGAGAGGCCAACAACGTATGGTACATCACGGGTGGGATTTGCCTCCTCTAATATTAGCCAGCTAGGAGTTGGAGCTGCTCACTTAAGCTGCCACTAGAGTTGGTGGAAAGATACCAAATCCTCCAGAGAGTGATACCTTCAGCTCTAGCTGGACAGACTGAACACACTCCATCTGACCGACAGAAATCAGTGCACTGCTGTTAATTGCCTTCACAAGAGGGAGAAGCATCGACTTAGGGCTACCGTAGTCAGTGGAAGTTTTGTTACTGGTTAAAGCCCCATCAGACAACTGGCGACCCTCCTGATTGTGGTTCACAATTTGTCCTCAAGGAGCATGATACACATTTTACAGATGGCTGAGGAACAGCAGTGATGCTACTGTGGCTCAGCCACATAAAAAGTGAATGTCAGATCTGGAAAGAAAGTCCCAATTCCCTGCTCATTTCTACCAATCAAACACGTTTCCTCAAAGAAACCTTCTGAAACTTGCTAGAGCCTGGCAATGATTGCTTCATTTTTCTAAAATTCTTCAGGAAGAAGGATCTTTCTTTTTATTCATAATAATTCAAGGCTTAACTGTACAGACTGTACTCGGGCAAGCCTTCCATTAAATGAGTGCAGACTGAACACAGGAGCTGCAAGATGTTATTTCTGTACAATCTGCAATGATCAGCCAAAATTCTAAATTTCAAAAATTTAAAAATTATGGTTTTGAGCTGTGACAGAGTTTTGAAATTGTGCCTCAAAGTCCTACTTTTTCTTTCCATTTGAAGATCTGCAACTAACAAGGGATGAATTAGTTTCTAATTTTCAGTCCAGAACAAATGTCCTGTAAATCCACAAAAGTGGGAATGTATAAAGGAAACAAAAGCAGACTGACAGAGAAGAATTTATCTTACATGGTTGACTTGGTAAATGCATAAGCTTATTCAAATGAATGTAGCTAACAGTGTGGAAACAATTGCCTTCCAATCTCTCATTAGCTAAGTACTTTAACAACAGCCATATTAGATCATTGGTCCACCCTAAACAGCTGCCTCTTGTGGCTCTGGTTTGGGAAAGCACCAAAGCTTGAACCTTATAGCTCATTTGTGTTCATCACTGTCCTGAGCAGGGACCTTCTCAAAGTGTTGGCTCACGTATGTTGCAGATCACGATGGATTGGAGAAAAAGCGCATGATGTGCCAGAAGGAGATGGGAGACAGGACGGGACCCACTAACAACTCAGATTGCACTTTTTGTTAAGCCTTTATTCTCCACCACCTTTTAGGACGCTCTTCATCAACCAGTGCAACAACAGCATGTAATCTAGATCTTCAGATTAATTTTTGGGCTGTCATCAGTGTTTATAACTTGGTGCAAATACATATGAAATAGGAGGAAGAGGAGTTGTAAGATGCTGTCTCCAGGTGAACTTGCTGAATACCCTTTTGAGCTGCAGTTCTCCCAGGAGGTGCTCAGCTCTTGGTGGGCCACCAGACCTGCCTGTCTCTGCACTGACTTTACATTCTGGCAGACTGAAGCTGAGGCAGGGAGCACTTCAGGAGCCCACTTTTCTCTGCAGACTGGGTCATAAATTGTGATGATGGGGGTGTGTGCTGTGGGGGAATCTCTCCTGCCATCCAAACTGACTTTAAACCTAACAAAAAATTGTGCAAAGGCAACACCAGATACCCACCCCAGCCGCCTCATCTGCCCAGCTCTGAGATGTCTTATCCTTTCCTGTGCCAGTCTCCTTTATCATTTAATGCAGAAGCCTATTCTCCTTGTCAGCATTTTTTGTTGTTTCTGGATGGATTCTACTGAACAGTTGTGTCAACAATTTATTTAGACTTTCTGACCCATGACTAAATGCACTTTGTTTTCTACAGTTTAGGGAAGATGAAGTTCAATCTTAATCTTCCTAAAAACCTTCAAGGAACATTTCATTCTTCAACATGGCTTAGGTATTTCATTTTTCTGTGTGTCATCTTACTTCTTACAAGGTGCCTGGCTGTTACTATAGTTACTGATATTTTAAATCTTGTGCCCACCATTCTAGTCTGTACAGCTCCATCCACTTTGACGAAGCTATGCTGACTCATATCCACTCAAGTTCTTGCTCATGTATAAGCTCTGATGTATACATTTTAAGATTAAATTAAAAGATATCTAGGTTGGCTTTATCCTTGCTTGAAGGCCTATGATGCTTTATAAATACTCTGCCTGGTCCGTAATAAAAAAATTCAATTGGTGCACTTTAGTACTCCAATATGGTACAAACCATATCCATAGAAAGAATTTCAAGAAGAAAAAAAAATCAGAACAGAAAAGAAAAAAAACTGTTCTTGGCATCCGAAACAGATTTCCAACCCCTTTCCCCAGTTCTTCCATACTTCCCTTGGGCTGTCTGAGAAATAACAGATGCAAATGGGTTACTTTTGAAAGCACAGCATTTCCTCCACAGCTGATGCGGTGCGAAAATCCATCTGAAGCCCAGCAGACATACCCATGAGCAAGTCGCCTCTGAGCTTTGCCAAGAATGATACATTTCACCATACTCTACTATAAAGAGAAAACCAGACAACCACCTACTGGCTGCATCACGGAGTGGAGAAGCCCTCATTTTTCCAGACTGCAGAACACCAAATTAAACACATACTCATTCCTAGTAGAAGCTTAATGCAGTGCAAAGTTAGCTTGCTTCTTCCCCTAGAAGCATGCTCTTGTTTTTTAAATTTTTTTTTCCCCCTGTCAGGTGGAGCCATTTCTCTCCTTTTCTTTGTTTCTCTGGCTGGCAAGTCAGAGCTGAAGTAAAATCAGGCTGCTATCTGATGAGTTTTTGATGAAATTCAAGGCTGAAGCACTGCATTTCTTGATTTATTTAGCATTCAGGCATCCCCTGCTGCTTCATTTCTACACCTCAACCTCTGGCAGTTTCAGAATGCCTCTGCTTTCTCTGGGACAGCTTTAAGCTAAGAAAAGACCTTGAGCTAGGTTCAGATACGCCTCTGGTAAAAGGATAGTCTGTCTCCAAATGACACTTTGGGGCTGCATATCTGTATTCCTTTAGCGATTTGCATGTCATGTTTATGTACTTAACTTGCCCAGATATATGCTGGCTTTTTGTCTGCTTGTTTTTCCTGTTGTTATTGCTATCAGCCCTTCCAGTTCAGGTTATAAAACTTGAGCAGCTTTTTGTTTGTTTCATGTATCATCACTAAAAGCAGATAGCATTTAACAGCTCATTTCAGCCAGTGCAGTATCTGCCACCAGACATTAAATGAGAGAGCAGACACAGGGAAATGAAATTAGCTTTTGTGTGTTCCTCTCACAGACCCTATAAAATTCAACTGCTGAAAATGGAAAAAACTTAATCCTAAACTCTCTTGTCTAGACTGAGCAACTATGGCATAAAGGAGACATAAAGGAAAAGCTCAGCGAGTCTCTCTTTGCCCAATCCAGAGCTCAGTGGCCTCATACCACCGGGAATTAAAAAATGCTTTAGCTTCAGTGACATTTATGTCCACCCAGCAGGTTTCCTCTGGTATCCCCAGAAGAGTTAAATGCCAACTTCTGTGTCGCTACCCAGCAAAGACTTTGCAGAACTGCTAAGGAAATATAGCTGACTAGGCACGGTGTTTACAAAGAAATACAATTTGCTGTGCTCCCCTGGTCTTCTACAGTTGCTGCAGTCCACAGAGAGTAACAGGGAGGAGGAGGACAGGCTAACATGAGGCTGGTTTCAAGCCCCAGGTTCAGCAGCTGGGCTTGTTATGAGGAATGCTAATCCAGATGCACAGTCTGAACTTGTGTTCCAAGCCTCCTGGAGCCCCTGCACACCCTGACCATCTGCTACGCAATGTGTCAAATGGGAGTTGAACTCCCAAACAAAATAATTACAGACAATTGTCAAAATAAAGGCAGAAGAACCCTTGCTGAGGCATTATCTTCTTGACTTTATCTGAGTAACTAGCTACTGTCCAAATGCTGGAAAGCTCTGACTGTGTTAATTTACCATGAAAACAGGATGAACACCTAAGAAATACCTTCCTGTTTAACACATGAGCCTGGGTTTGGGTTTTTTTTTCATTTCTCTGGAAGACCTGCAGTAGGCATAGGGTTGCAATGTTAAGTTTTGATCCAATTTATTATGCTTTTCCTGAGACAGCATTAGACAAACCTCAGCGTTCTGTATGTTCCACTCTGTATTCCAAAACTCATATATGTATATATGTAGTATATAAAAGTATCTGATCTGGAAACACTGTGCAGCCCAGCTTCCTGGACTGTCTTGTTTTCAGGACAGCTGAATAGGGGAGCATGTCATTCACACTGGTGTCTTGTCCCTGGAGGTAGTTGAGAAGCAAACCTTTTCTAAAACACTCATACTGCCACTGCTGTAACTCACCAATCTCGGGGAAGTAAAAAGGAGCTGGAATAATGGTGTTTTCATCATGGGGTTGTGTCGACAATCAATATGAAATGCACAGGTACTTTTTACAAAAAATAAATCAACATAATTATTTAAAACCACAAGACTGAGTTGATGATATTTCTAGCATAAATATTGGCCTCTTTGTTTCTAAATAAAATAGGATTTCTTTCAGATTATAAATGGCTTTATAACTCTTTAAATATTAATAAAATGGACCACTTCATCCTGTAAGCTAGAAAAACAGTTTTTCCAAATAGGAAGACAAACAAATTGCTTGGACATAATTTTGGCTTTTAATGCCATCTATGTTACCTTTTCTGCATTGCCCAAAAATGAGAGAAGGTTATTCTAGCTCCGGCCATAGCTCTCCTTGGTAGGGCATCAAGCAAAGACCCTTCAGAGGAAGGTATAAGCACCATATTTCAGGAAGATTTATAGTACTTCCTATTTGATCTTTCCTCAGTGTCCAAAAGCTTCTGCTTACAAGCCTACATGTTTACTGTCCTTTCCAAAGTTTGGCAATTTCTGTCTGTAGTAACAGGGGATTTTGCTACCTTACACACATGTTCAGTCTTTAGCTGAAAGCAAATCTCCTGACAATGTGCTTCATTGCATAACTCTGCAAGGTAGAAAGTAGCTCTCTCTTTCAGCTTTTAATTGCATCAACATGTCCCTGAATTCTTGTTCTTCCAGATAGTGAGAACAGAAAATCCTGATCTGTCTTCTTACACATTTACCTTTTCCTATTTTATATCCATTCTCCAATTTATACAATTTAAGCCCTGTTCCTGTTTATTCAAACCCTACAGCAAGAAAAACATGTAAGTCTAGTATCTATCCTCTCCCATCATTTTTAACTTGGGGTGGATTTACCAGGTTGGAGGCTGCAACCCTCACTAACATCACCCAACACAATGCACATGTCACATAAAATGCCCCAGGAAAAGGTCACGGTGCTATAGAATCCTGCTAACATCTATCTAGGTTGAATTTGAACATTAGGCCTGAATTAAAACAAAGTTCTTTCATTTGCTGATATTGATGAAGACTAAGCAAGCTGCTGAGACTCAGGCTGAAACACATCTATGGCATGGAGTGCAAACTCTTGTTTAAAATTTTTCAACTGATTTCAGTGAGGCACTGTTAGTTTTCAGGTGACAAAATTCTTTTCTGAAGATTGTCCTGGCCCCTGCCATTTAACATCACTTAACCAACCAATGTATATGGACAAAAGAAGCAGCATTTGCAAGGCAACTCAAAACGGCTCCTATCCCATACCAATCCCAAAGGTGCGCACATAAGACAAATCACATATGGATGAACATATAGAGTGGAATCCTTACCTGCCCCCCTTTGGGCTGGTATTTGATGTTTTCTGTTGATCCAATTTTGGACCTGACGTTCTTGAGGTCAGGCAGAGGCTGATTAATAACTCGTAGCTGCTTTGGAGTGGCTGGAGATTTAGGAGGAGTGCGAATTATAGCAACTTTTTTCTCAGTAGGTACCAGTATGGCAGATTTGGGGGTCCCAGGAGTGTGTGGGGTTCTGGAGTAGCTGGGTGTCCCTGGAGTGCCTGGAGTACGGGAGGCGTAGCTTGGTGGTGTCCCTGGAGTGATGGCAGTGGAGCCAGGAGTAGTGGGGGTAGAAGTTCCACTTTTTCCTGTTCTGCTACGAATTGGCTCTGATCCTACATGCAATAAAAAATCCAGCATTAGACCCACAGAAATAAAGTTCTTCTTCTCTTTGTACCTCCCAAGACTGTGTACAAAGTGAGATACAACCCTAAGATGGCTCTGCTAGTGCTCGAGCTGCTGGATGTCTGTCCCCGTGTCTTATTTTGCTGCTCAACCTGCTAGGAGTTACCTTGTCATGTGTGGCTGAGCTGGTAAACTGCCCACGTGGTGACTGAGCTCTCCACTCTGTAACACGGTTGTGCTTTCCATAACAACTATGCTTCCTGCAAAGCTCGCTAAACAAGGCACAATATCACATCGATTTCCATCTTGGGGAAAGGACTAGGAGTATCCTTGGAATCTAACCTTTGGGACTTAATCTGACAACCTGACTAACCAGTAAGAATGTTTTCACCAATTTCAATGGATTTGGGCATTAGAGAGTGGCGCAAATTCTCATTGTAATCCTGAAAGGAAAGACTCTGAGTGCCTGGCTACTGCTGGTCACATACCACTGCTGGTAATCTGGTGTCGGCAGCTGAACCCTGGGTGAGCATTCAGCCGATGAAGAAATCACAGCTCTGTTGTGTGGATGGGCAGATGTCCCTCTCTTTCAATTGCTATTTTTCATTAGTGCAGTGAAAGAAAACAATTACAGAAGGCAACCTTGATTAAAAGTCACACTCTAGTTACATCTGCGTGCCAGTTAAAAATAAATAAATACTGTAACATTTTGTAGTGGCGCCATTCAGTGTTTGTGGCATTGCCAGTCCTTTTCAGTGAGTGCAAGAATCAGTTTAGTAGTGACATTGTGCTTTCTGCAGACAGCTCTGCTGGTAACTCTTAAACACAAACGTACAGAAGCTGAGATATCTCCATATGCTGCTTAAAGCAAACCTTTGCTGAGAATATTCTAGGAAAGAAAGGCCAGTCCAACTTCCAAAGCCCAAGAACTCCAAAACTAAAAGGGTGCATACAAGTTTTCACCTTTAAAAAGTTCAGGAATTATAGATTCAATGGGCCTCTCTAGGGCATCCAGTGGAACTAACCAAAATCTCATTTAAACTATTTGTTAATCACTCTGTTTATTTAATGGTGGTGGACCAAATGCGATGCGTTGCTCCCCCTGGGCTCTAGGAGAAACTCTTTGCTCTACTTGATTCATTAGATTAAACATACTCTATTCTCACCTCCAGTTCCCCTGAACAGTTTCTTTCTTTCCAAACCAACCTCTAAAACAGAACGTTCTCAATATACCAACTGAGATAGAAAGGGAATGATTTTTTTCTTCCAATTCCCTGCAGCTTTGGTATATTTATTTTTCATTCCGCAGCCCTTTACCACATTGGCAAATGCTCAATGGTCTCACTTCTAGTCCATAGAATGGGCTGCTGCACCAGCTGCATGTCACTCTGCTTACAAAGCGTCTCTGTTTTTACCCTTGGAGCATCACCCAAGAATCTCAAATGACTTTTTTTTTTGTTTAATTGAATTATCTCCTTTGCTTAAGCTGCCTTAAAAGGGGCTGTGATTGGCTTCTGACGAGAGAAACCAGACTAATTCCTATAGGAAAGCAGGGAGCCACATCCAGGTTCTGAGGCCTGAGCTGAATGCAAATTTATCTGTAAGTTCTGGTGGTATTTGGTAAAATTCTCTTTATTCTGTAATTTCTTTTGGCTTGTAATTTGATAACATTGGTCCTCATAAAAGGACCTTGCCGGTTTACTATCCTAACTTTCCCCAGTGAGTCACTCTGCAAGCTAACATCTCAATTCTCAGCAGTTTTTACCCTAGGATTAGAGCACAGGGAGACCATTACAGTGAAACAGCAAGTTAATGACTATAATATTAGGTTCACTTTTCCAAGATCCATCAGAGTATTTTACATTGTCTACTTCAGGTTTGTCTCACTTTTGTTGCTGCTGCTTGTAAATGCCCCATGTTAACTATCTTAGCCAGCTCTGAGCACCCTGCAAAGGCATTTTCTAATATTAGCAATTAGCCTGAACAGCAGTCCTAGCTCTGGGCACTGCAGATCATGGAGAGGGTGCACCCCATCCTTGGTTTCAAGCCCTTGCAGCTCAGCACTTGCTACCTGAACAAAAACAGTCTGCGGGGCTCTGATTTCCAACAGCGTACCCCAGACCTTCCCCCGTGCGTAAAAGGTAGGGACGCATCATGCTACGGCAATGTGACAAATCTAACAAGGATGGGAGACATTCACAGCAGTAGGAGAGGGTTAATATGTAAAAAAAAAACATACGGGTGGTCCGCCGTACTGAAGAGGAAAGGGAAGCTGTGAGGGAGAGAGAGTTCTCCTCTCTGTCTCGGTCTCCTGATACGCCTCTTCGAGGAGGAAGAATAGTGGAAGGTCTTGGTAGAGAAGAACGCTTTTCAGGACTCTTGCTTACTCCATCCTAATAGTAGCAAAATTAAAAAGGAAGGTTTAGTTTTCAAAACTCACTCTCTGGGCTGTGATTTCTCTCAACATATATACAGTGGAGGAAACCTCATCCTATGGGCCCAATTTACTATTCACACAGGAAGCTGTGGGGATCCAGCCACCTCCCAGGCTCCACTTGGCTCCCTGGTGCTTCTTCACTGCATCAAAACACCCAATAGTCATCCTCTGAGCTACTTAAGACAGATACAGATACTCTTGATCTAAATATGGATGGATTCCCCATTTGGTTCTTAATAAGGAACAGCACTTTTTTAGTGCAAGTTGAAAGTAAAAAAACTCTCTGGATCGCAGGTGTGAAGTTCTTACGTAAATTTGCCCGCAAAGTAGTTTCAGTACTGGTGTGCAGAATACACCCCACACTATTGTTAGGTGATGAGTGATTTCTGCCTTTTCAAACACTAACTTGTAATTTTTTTATGGAGAAAAATTTTTATCTACAGCTTATTTTTTGAGTGCAGGACTGTTAGTCATGGTGTCTTCTCTTGTTCCCTTCCATACTCATTCTTTTTTTTATTTTTTGAAATCAGCAGATACCTTCTTTTTAGCAGGGTTAGAGCAATGGACATACATGATAGAATATTTTTGAATTTATGGGATGGGCAGCCAAAGACAGTCTGGCATAAGCACATAGTACTCCCAAAGGCAAATACCGTGATGGTCCCAACCAGTAAAAGACACACCAAGCATAGCGTAACACAGAAAATGGAAGTCAATAGTGAAAATAGTTTTAAAATGGGGATAGTCATCAACTAAGGATTAAGTACAATGGAAACACAAGTGAAATGTAAACATGGGGAAGCTAGGATGGACTGCCAAATATCTCCTTAAATTTATACTGCAACTTCTTTAACATGGTCCCATGCATAGACCAGATTAGGCTTCTAGAGCATTTGGCTTCCGCCCTTATTGCTGGTGATTAGAACTGTACTCTCCTACACTGGGGACTGAATTTGCTTTCAGAGAATATTAACTGGGTGAAAATGACATTTTTTAAACTTGGAAGGCAAATTAATACTGATGTTCTTTGCCACTTGCCCACATGCAAATGAGTGCAACTTCTTAGCAGTAAATGAAGCAGTACCCACATCATCAATAGAAAGAAGATATGTCCTTCTAGTTATAACTTATTTCACTTATGTTTCCTCTGGACAATCTCCGTTGTTTTTACCGGTTTTGTAGCTCAAATCTTGTAGCCTGATAATCAATTTTCTTGCCACAGGATATATGTAATCCTATGTAAGCTTCACAGAGAATTACTCAAATTCAGCGGTGAGAGAATGTGATCCATGGAATTCACCTACACAGCTCCAAGCTAACTCTCTCTACCAACTCTTCTACCTTACCTTAGGATCTGATTTTGAGCAGGGCAAGCAGTCTCTTGGGCCTGCTGAGGAGGGCCGTACATAATAACTCTCTGTATCGAGAAAAGTGGCCCTTTTAGGAGTTAACGAACAAGCTGAGCTGGGTCTTGGAGGAAGCAATGACTTTGCTCTAGACTTTGAGGCAGGGATCTTTGACAAAGAGGCAGTCTAGTTATGAGAAAACAAACAAAAGAAAACACAACATGAAGCTGGACAAAAGGAAAACACATGCAACAGGGACAAAAAAAAATGGCAAGCTAAGAATTAATACTTTTCCTGTGTCTGCTAATGGTGTCTTTGTGGTTCTGATATGCATGGAAGTTTTAGTTCTGTGTTGTTTGACTGAAACTGTCTGGGTCTGGAGAGAGCTACTGATTCTAGGAAGTGCCTATTCCTGCAGATGCTATTTTTGAATTTTTTGAACTCCAGGCTACAGTCAAGAATAAAACAGTGGGAATTGTAAAAGCAAAGTTAAACCGGTATTCCCACAATGGCAGAATGACAGTATTGCTTCTTGTGCCACTGTGTGCACACAAAATCCCTAATGCGCCCCAACACGGTGTTCTGTGCATTTGGTGTCACTATAAAGTGACAATATGGAGACCTGAGATGAGGAAGCTCGTATATGGTGGAAAGATTGACATGATATGTCATTGTGATTAGATACTTGTCTGATTCTGAATAATGATAATATCCCATTGAAAGAACAATTAAACATTGATAGGACAGACTAAAAATTCTTTGTTGACACTTAGGAGCACGTAACTGCTTTGCAAAAAGGAATTTCCTTGAACGAGAATAGGGCTACTTACTCAAGCAACACTTTTTTTTTCCTCCCATGGGTATAACTGATACTACAAAGAACAATTGCAAGGCTGTTATCGTGGCAATATAGTCCTGATTCCTCTGCATTCATACAAGCATGAAGTTACACATAGGACCAACCCCATTGGGCCTGTAATTATGAGATTCAGTACAGAACTCTAGCCATGAAAAATTTGGCATTGGATCTAATTCAGTCACCTAGACTTTCTCGATGTTCAGAAACCCCTTGTCTTTGTAGAAAATGAGAAAAGAATGGGTTGTCAGCTCTCTACTGACGGGAATCTGGCTTAGGCTACATATCCAGCCTACAGAAAACTGAGGCTGGTGTGCTGAATGTCATCCATAACATCATCAACGTGATTAAGAGTTGCAGAACTGTGTAACAATTCCAGTCCTACAACACAGCTGAGAGACTTCTACTGGATATCATCATCCATACCAAGCAGCTCTACTGAGCAAGACAAGAAATTACTTTAAAGGATGGAGCTGCTTCACTAGCAAGAATATATTCCTAGAGTGAATTTTCCAACATATTTATTCCTCTTTAATACTTATTTCACTGTCTGAGAACACACAGAATAAAATCAGTAAATAATTATTTTAAACAGATGTGTTTCTGTCACATCAAAGGCTTTTCCAGACTTTGACTGATTTGTCATAGTTCCATTTATGGGTCCCATCCACTTGTGAAACTTTGGGCCGTATTTACAAGTCCACTAAGGCGTTTATTGATGCCCAAATTCTGTGGAAGCAGGGTATCTATGTTTGGTGGCTCCAAGAAGCAGACATTCTGCAAACACCTTTCACCTGTGTTTTTGGGCTTGAGACACACCTAAGAATGCACAGTTTGAGGCTCAAATGTTCATTCAGCGGTTTTCACCTTTTTCAACTTGCAGGTCATGCAAAACGTTTCCCCTAATGAGACTGGAAAATTCTTACAGATCAAGATTCTAAGCACAACGTAGAGACCTCATCCTTTTCACTCATAGTGCAGAGTGTCCTTCGTGAATATCATCTAACGGTGATGCTAAAGATGGACAAGAGCGGGATCTTTCAATGGAACAGCTTGTGAAAAGGCATGACCTTGAGCTGATGCTCCAAGATTATCACAGTCTAGACACCCTCAGTGTTATTTAGGGAGCAAGGCACTTTTTAGCATCAGTAATAGCAGCAGAATCTGGTCCAACCAGATTTCAGTGACAAGCTCAAGGCTGGTAGAGCAAGCAAAGAAACCACATGCCTCAATCCCTGCCAGTGCTTTACCCAGAAAACTATTTTTATTCTCTGATAGCAATGCATTACCTTTGGCCTCTGTTATAACTCATGTTGCTGGAAGTACCAGGTGTCCACAGGACAGATACCTGTGTAATCTTGAGTAAGACTAAGGCTACCGCAGGTACACAACTCCTTCCAGCAGATGGAACTGCTTAGCCTTTCCTGAACTGGTTCTGCAAAGTAGTATGTAAACTGTAGTTTGAAGATGGCTAACAAAACTGACCAGGTTGGATGATCTAACGTTACCAGTGGAGAGGAAAAGGCTGCACTTGAAGGACATAAAAGCTGAAAATCAGGGAGAAACACAACAATAAGAAGGGAGAGGTCTTTATAAAAGCAGAGGTGAAGCCAAGGCACAGAATAGAAAATGTCCGAGAGATGCAATAGTGTGGCAATCAGAGAAGTGAGGCAACAGGGAGAGAAAGTTAGCATGGGGACAGACTTCTGATCTTTGTCATAACATAAGAGGCAGAAAGAAGAAAGGTGTATAAAAAGCAGATAACTTCATGATTTTGCAGTGGTTGTACTTAGAGCACTCCATGAATAGAGATGACTCTGAAAATGGGCTAGTATTGACTTATTTTGAGTAAGTGTTGATCATCCCCCCAGAAAAGACAGTAATAAACCATACTGTTGACTCAGACCAGAAATTTACCCAGATGTTTCTTACTGTACTAGTAAAGAAGCTCTAGCAGTTTCCCAGTTATGATCTGAAATGGGTCAGACCTGAAAAAACACATGAAATCCCAGAATCCGTGGCTGAATTCAGGTCTAAATTTCACAGCTCCTCTAAAGCCCCAGATCAGTTACGCTGCTATCATCATTAACAATTTCTTACGATTCATAAATAATGTGCAGCACTTTATGAGGCAGAGTCTTTTGTACCCCAAAGAATTTTGTGATTTGGTTAGACAGATGAAACAAATCAGCTATGGAAGATATTAGGAAATTTAGAGGAATCCTAATGAACTTCTTCATTGTTAATGACAGCTAACAATGACAAAGTATTGTCATGCTGCAGATGTGAATCAGCATGTGTCAGTGTCACGTAAAAAATAGTTGCACAGGGGATAGTAAAAGGAATTTGGTTTCCTGAGGATTTCGGAGCGGTGGGACAGGAAGAGCATAGGGTCAGCATGGGAGCAGGGCGGAGAGGCACTGCAGTATTTGTTGAAGGAAACTCAGAAGAGGAGAGACTCACAGTGACCAGAACAGCCTGCAGAGCAGCTGAAGGCAGGGCACACAACTGTCAGGTTAAAACATTGAGAGAAATCAGCAAAACAGCCATTCAGAAAGCACTTAATTGCATATAAAATGCTACTGGCCAGTAACTTTTACATAGGCATGACCTGTGTAGAATGCACGGGTATGTAATGGTGCATCAGAAGACATCCTGAGTCCTGGGGGAAGGCTTCTGCCTGCATAGCAATCAAGCAAGGTGGCAGTATGAATTGGGTGCTGCAGAAAGGGCCAAGGTACACAGTACAATCCAGAGGATGACCTGGCTCAAAATGCTGAACAACATCCAGCTCCTGCGGTTTGGAGTCTGTGTACACCCTATAGATCTGCAAACTGGCATCATCTATTACCTGGGACTGTAATTCAGAAGTTATTCAGGAAAGGTAGTTTTAATTAACCCTTTAAGTGAATAATGAATATGGCAAACAAATTCTAAATGGAACACAAATATTAAATGGAACACACAATTACTTACTGAATTAACACAAAAAAATCTGAAATAAGGACAAAAGGAGATTATAAAGACAAATGATAAGATGGATTTTTACTCACTGAGAGTTTTTCCTTCGCTTGTTTAAATACAGCAGGAGCCTGGTTTGTTTCACCACCTGCTGCTGAGAGACCCAAAGAAAGACTTGATAGTTAAAAACAATAATAATATGCATTTCCACTTAGTACACTTTACACTTGTTAGAACAATTAAAAGCTTTGGAATTACTGTGCAAAGCAATTACCATGTGAATTACTCTCCGTGAACTGTATGCAGAAAAGTACCTGCCTTTAAAATGTCATATATTCATCATACTTGAGGTAAAATGGTGTTCTACATGTTTCAAACAAATCAAAATTTTGCATTCATGTTCCTAGAAGCTTAGAAACTATAGTAAAAAGTTCAAGAAACAGCTGACAACTATAAGAAGCTCTAGTTCTGAAGGTCAATCACCAGACGCCTTAGAATCCTGATATTCAGGACTGTCCTCTAAAAATCAGGCTCCTTTAAGTAACCCTCAAATGAGAATTTTGAGAGGCCCCTGAAATCACCACTGTTCAAAATATTAGCCAACATTCCTAATGGAAAAAGAAAGATTCACTGTTGAATTATCATCCTAGTTTTGTCAACAAGGTCAGTGTGCCATGGCTCAATGAAGCCCTCAGACTTTAGCAATTCAAATGATATCTGGGACATCAAGTACGCTAATTCAGTATTTCATTTGTCCGATACAACACGGTTTGAGGTAAGATTTTCCTCTGACTTGGATTCCACCCTTATGAAAAATTTTGGAATGGGGCAGCTTTTCAGAAAGTAGGTTATTAGTTCCAGCCCAACACTGCTGCTCAGGAGGTGATTTGCCACACAAAAGCTAGATGTGAAATCTTTAGGCATCTGTGCCAGGATGCCCTCAGTAAATGCAGAAGCAGGACAGTGGGCGCAGATGACAACCTCTAGCTATAAACCCAATTGTCTTCCAGCTGTAAAACCAACCCTAACACACCCTACAGGATGGAACCAGTTTATTTTCTCTTTTCCCTGTGCAGTTTCCAGGTGTGGTGAGGTGATCCCTGTTTTTCTGCCACACGTCGCACTCTAGTTCTGCCCTCTTAATATAATTTCATTGCTGTTGTTGTTTTTTTTTTTTCTTTTTAAATGGAAGGAGTAGGAGAGAAAGCTTGTGATGGGGACAAGAATATATAACTGCGCACTTCAGTTCTTCTGAGTTTGTAATAGGGATAAGTACAGCACAGCCCTCCTGCATCACATTTTACCACTTCTGTCACTGCTTCTTTTGGTCTGTTTTGCATCTCTTCTAAATAATCACAAATACCTTCTTTCTCCTTCCCTTGGTATTGAACCCTGAGCAGCCACCGCTATGAAGTGGAAAGAATAGCTGTGCTGCTTGCGCTGACTTACCTGAAAGCACCACAACTTCTCCACCTGAACAAAAGACCTCTACGGGCTCTCCTGCCAGTTTAAATACACGGCAAACATGGATGACCTCAGGGGGTGACCCCAGAATGGAAGAGGAGGAACAGCAGCGTATCACTTAGTGACTCCCACTCATAGCCAGGTAATTGTCCTGGCCCTGCCACTGTAAACGCTCCTCTGATGGCACAACTGCAGTGGCATCTCACAGCCACTAACAAAACACAAGTCCGGTTGGGGTTTCATTCGTGGAACTACACCACTCCGGGCAAAGACTTCACAACTCTTTCCTCAGAGCTGGCTACGCGGTTTCTTTTTAAAACAACAAGGATGAGTCTCTTAAAACGCAGTCCCTTCCTTGTGGATATGGTACTGTAAGTTACCAGTACTTGCCAGTGCTTTACATGGGAATTTTTTTCTGGTATTAAGGGGAAATAGAGGAAAGATGTCATTTCCCAGGCCACTATGCACAAAATAGGAGCAAATATGAACTTTTTTTGGTAGACACTTGCATCTTATGGCTGGGCATGTTTCATTTTAAAGTCACAGTAAACGCAACATGGAGGTTTTAACTGACTACAACACACTCAAAGCTGAATAGTCTACACCGCGAGGGACTTTTGGTGGGGCCCCACTGGCCAGGTATCATTAAATTTGACAAGACCATTCCAAATAGGGCACACTGACAGTCAAAATTGGCTTCAAGAAACAGTGCTATATTTCACATAAAGGAAAATGGGAGACAGACAATGTCCCTCTAAATTCCAGATCCTGGAAAGAGCTGAATGACTATTTCAGGCTCAGGGACACGCAGGTTAACGTATGGCCAACTACACTCTTAGGATACCACATCGCACTGCACTCTTTTTCATGGCCTTCCCTCAAGTCCCATCAGTTAACATAAAAAGGTGAGGTAGAAGAAAATAAGTGATGCTGTGCATTTTCCAGCAACACTGAGTGTGGTGAAACTTTCTAAGAGATATTTTTGTTCACTTTGTGGTGTGGTTCAAGCTCCTCTGCTTTAGAGCCCAAACCTCAAAATTCTAACTACATTACTGAAAATTATGACTGATCTGGGACCATCATTTTGGTTGCTCTCCACCTCAGGACTTAAATTTACTGGGAGGTCGTTTCTGTCTTGCATTTTCCATTTTGACTAATACATCTGCTCCACTACGTACTGAATTGAGAGAGAAAAAGCTCTGATGGTTGCCAGGCAGCACACATTTAAGGTACTGGGCAGATTTCCTTATGCAAGTCTATTGCTATGACACGGGCCTCTCCGGGATGCTATGGGCGAGAACAGTTCAGACGAGTTAGTGGTAGAGTACCTGAGGGCAAGAGAGCACCAACCACAAAGTTGAGAACGCTATAAAGTTGTCACTTTTTTCCCCCCATTCCCACTGCTTATTGGAACCTTCTGCGTCTTTTGAAAGCATATGTGAATTATGGGTCATAACTTCTTAGCTGATCAAGCTGTGCTTCAGCAAACAGCAAGAGGTAGCAAGAAGAGTTGTTTTAAACCTTTTTTTAAAATTTCCTTGCTCTTAGGTAGTTCTGGTCCAGAGTGCAAGTTAGGACAGCCCATCACTGCAGTACAGAGGGGCCTGGATCAGCCTGTCCTTCCCTGGCTCTGCTTCTCCTGAGAGGGGAAGTGAAACCACCAGATTCGCTCCCAGCAGAAAGGCAATGGGACTGAGTATTTAGTTTGGTTTTCCTAATGGGGTCAATACACAGTTCATACAGTCGGGGCACGATATTAAAGCCACCCTGACATAACTATCCTTTCGCTGTATTTTCACTAGTCAGACCTCCATATCGAGACTGGTCTAAATCTAGAACAGGAGTGACTCATTGGTGCAAAACTGGATGGGAATGGCTTCTTAGGAACACTTTTGATACTGCACTCTTTAACTATAGGATGGGTTCTTAATTTCTAAGCCATGAGAAGAGGCCTATGTAGCTCTGCATTGCTGTGCATGCTTCTTCTCTCAACAGCCCTAGTTTTGCTCACGAACAACCGCACTGCAGCACGCGGCTATATTATGTGACAGAAAACCTGGCCTCTTTTCGGAAATTTTTTTTTTTCTGACATCACCAGAAAAGTCAAGATGTTCATCTTTCCACCCTGAACTCACAGTAACAAGTAATATGATGAAAATGCTGAAAGTGTTCTTTTTGGTCCTCTAAATAATGATAACACCTATCAAGGTATAACAGGAATCATTTCTTTCATCCTTTCATCTTCCTCTACCAAATATTTAGATTTTTGCTTGGAATGCATTCGTAGTGTGAGCCCAGATTTCTTCTCTCAGCTTCATGCTGCATGTGGCTGGATTCCCCCTGTGGATTTTGACTGTACAGCATAAACATCAGTGACAGATTGGGAAGTGTCAATGCAGATAACATCAATCAACAAAATATAAGTCTGAAACACTCCTTATTATGCATGAGAGTAAAAAAGCAAAATAATGGAAATGCATACCATGGTTTAAGCTGTCAACATTTTCCCACCAGAAAAAAAAACCCACAAAAAAGCATAATTAAGAAAAAAAAAAAAAAGATGAGTAGAGATTCCTACAACACCACACTGTAAGCACAATGCCAAGTTACAACCACAGCACTCGGAGGTCCAAGCGATGACAAGCATACATGATCATGGCCTCCATTAAATAAAGAAACGAATACCAGGAATGAAAGAAGAAAAGAAAAATGATACAAAACACTAAAAAAAGCGATACTATCTGTGAAGATTGATATTCTTGAAGAAGAAAATAAAAAAAATAGAGAAGCTGCTACAGCCATGAGATTTACAAAAAAAAAAAATGTCTATGTTTGCCAGCCACATTGCATAACTGAACAGAACGCAGTCACCTGTCTGCTTCCGTTTAACACAGGAGAGATGAGTTGGTCTAGTATATTTGATAGCAGGTTTTAAAATGATTTTCCTGGAGGGAGAGTGGGCCTGAACTTCAGTTTTTTTAGCAAGTTCAGCTTTCTTATACACTGCTATGGACAAGAAAACACAAAAACATAGAATCAGGAAAAAAACCAGCAAACAGTTTCATATGACAATAAATCAAGTGGCAGGCCCACTGCTCCATGGCTCCATCCCGATGCGTCACTTCTACCGGGGTGAACGAACCCTAAGTGAGGTGAGGGGGATCACGGGTGCATTAATCTCAGATGTGTTACCCAGTGATCAGTAGGGATGCCTATAATTGAAACGGGACCGATGGAGCAGTGAGCCTTGCACATGGCTCTTCATACAGTTGTACAATGTCTCATTAAAGAGCACTACCGTTAATACCATTAAGGTGCACATCATCTACTACAGAGTAACCAGATAGTACTGTACAACAGTTAAAATAAAAAAAATATAAAAAAATAAAATAATTGTAATAGGGAGTTTTAAATGAACCTTTTTTCCTTCTCACTTCATCTCTGGAGAGTGTGCTAGGTTCCTTTTTAGCTATTTTCCTTTCAGGAGTAGAAATCCTGCCTCTCCCAGTTTTAAAAGGTTTCTCTTTTTTATGCTTATCAAGAGATGATCTTCGCAATTCTCTCTCTGCCTTCTCCTCTTTAGGAACAGTTTCTAACTGTTCAGTCATGATGCTCCTATCATCATCTGTAGGATCAGAGCAAATTATAACAACAAACAAAAGATTAGTAACAAATGTTAATAATACTGCAGCGGAGCAGGGAAAAATAGTTGAAGACAGAGCAGATGGATTAATAAAAAAAGGCAGACTATTTTACCATTTTTCTGAAACATGCTGAGGTTACTATTACAACTATAATAATTTTGGGGTTTGATCATTATGATTTGGAAGCAAAAATACTTAACAGACAAAACAGAAAGGATAATGCACACCTTGAGTATCTGCCCAGAGACTGTCTGTATCCATGATGGAGTCATCAATTGTTGTTTCATCTTTGTAATCATCACATGTCTCTGTCTTGTAGTCGGTGAGCGGGATTTCCTCTCTCTGGGGTGAAGCAGGAGCTTCTGGGGAGCCCTCCTTGGGCTCAACTTGGATGTCAGCCACTTCCTCAACCTCCAGCTCCTCTTCAGCCTGGGAGTCCCCTGTTTCGATGTCTTCCTGCTGAGTAGCAGCAAAGCGCACACTGTGAGAAGCAGATTCACCCTCATCAACTGTTGTCTGCACCACTGTGATGAAGTCATCCTCTACTGTTACCACTGATTCAATAATGCCTTTCAGTTCAGGCAGTGCTTCTGGGCTACCCTTGGCTAGCATTTCTTCAGCAGTAGGTTTCCCAAAGTCTATTTCTGGGGGAATTTCTGACATAAGATGGTGTTTATCCTCTTCCTTTGCTTCTTGATCTACTTCTACCTCTTCTTCCTCCTGTTCTTCCGCTTTTGTGGCCCCAGCTTCCGCTTCATACGGCAGTAGCTTTTGGATTTCCATAGGTTTCACAGCTGTATCAGGAATCTTTTCAGTGCCTTCTGCAGGCTGTGGTATGCTCTCCATCTGAATCTCAGCAGGCTCTTCCTGGATCGGCTCAGGTTTTGGAATGAGGAGCTCCACAGAAGGCTCCTTTACTGGTAACTGTGCAGGCTCCTCTTCCCTAGAGATGGGAGGTTTTGGAGGTTCTGCTTTGATATCCTCTGGTTTCAAGGATTCTCCATTCAAACCTTCTTGGGTTTGATCATGCTCTCCACTAGATTCGTAAGATTCTTCTTTATCAACTGCCTCTTGATGTACCAGATCAGGCTTAGCTACTTTTTCCTTAATTTCTATTTCAGACAGTTTGGTGCTGTCTTTCACATAACTAGGCTCAATTTTGGAAAGCACATCTGCATCCTTTGCTTCTCTGGACAAGATGGTCAAATCTTTCTGTTGAGTATCTCTGAGTTCAGGCTCTGCTCTTTTCACAGAGGCTTTGTCCTTCCCTGAGGGGAGAGAAACAACCTCACTGATCTTAGCATCTAACTGACTCTGATATTCTTGGTCAGCTCTCATTGCAGCCACTTCCAAATCGTGCTTTATAGCATTGTAATCTGGTTTTATTGGAGCTTCCATCTCAGCTACTTCAGGAACGACACTAAGAATCTTCTCCTCCTTCTCCATCAACAAAGAAACAGCATCCTTTCCTATTGCTATCTCTGAAGCTGATATTCTGTCATAGATGGTATCATCGGTTACCTGAATTTTATCAGCCACGCTTTCTTCTTTCATTTCTAAGATTGCCTCAGGTCTTGCCTTCTCTGGCTCTGCACCTTTAATGGGATAGACCACTTTAGAGTCAACTTGATCTTCACTTTTTTCTAGCACCGTATCCAGCTTCTCTTTTTTCTCCTGCTCAAAGTCCCTTGCCAGAATGGACTCACCAGTGGCATGCTGACCTAGGTCTTTCTCACTGAGGAATTCTTCTTTCGATTTTTCAGCTGCTGCCAGCTTCACTTCTATTAAAGACAGGTCAGGAGCCAGGCCACGTCTCAGTTTTTCATCTGTGCCTTCGTAAAAAGGGCAGGTTTCGCTTGTTAAATTCTCACTGTCCTGAACTGGAGAAGGGAGCGGGACTGTGTACTTATTGAAAACACAGTAGCCCAAGTCTTCTAGTTGACTTTCAGCTTTTAGAGTTACATGGTTTTCATCTGTCACGGGTGGCAGGGCTGTGCTGCTGTCTTCCAAAACAGTGTCAGAAGGAACTGACTTCTTCTGCACCATCTCAGCATCTGCACTCACAGAGGCTAATCTAGATCTTGTCCCTGCTAAGTCTAACATTTCAGGCAGGTCAGGAGCCAGGACAGCCCCATTTTTGTAATATTCTTTGGCCAGGAAAGGTGATTCGACCAAGGTCTCAGGCTGGACTTTTTCTTCTGCCATTGCTTTTTCTTCTTCAATGTGCTCATCTTCCTCTCTACTATCAATGGGGAAGCAGGGGGCCTTCTCCAATGCTGGTGTGGTTGCTGGCAAGTAGTCATCGCCTTCATCCATACTTCCACTAGTGTTAGTTAGGATATCTGAAGCGAGGGGAGAAAGATCATGTGCACGACCAAAGCTAAATCCTAGAGCTATTGAATCCAGGCAGGACATGGGCAAGTTAATAGACATACTTCTCTGTTCAATTGCAGATCTCCCCCCAAGTCCCAAGCTCCTGCTCAGAGTTAGGTCATCTTTATTTTTACTGTGCAGTTCTCTCTTATCCCCATAGACTTTGGGGTCAATAGTGAACATTCTTTCTGTTGGGGAACTTGGTTCTTCAGATTTGTCTGGTGTATAGCTCTGAGCCAGGGTGCTGTACCCTATTTCATGAGTAGGCCCACTCTGCTGCTGATTCAACTCTGTCTGTAATTCTTCCTCCTCTTCCTCTTTGTCTTCAGGTATCAGTCGATCTGTCCGATAAGGCTCATACACACTCTCTTTAGTGTCACTTAGCTCATAGTAATCACTGCCTTGTTTCAGAGCATCTGCTTTGAAGGCTTCCTCTTTCAGAGCAGAGGTTTCAAAATACTTCGACATTCCTGATCGATCCTCCTCTTCTTTCATTTGATGAGGAGATGAAACACTTGTCTTATCCTCCTTGCTGTCTTTTTTAACATCTTTCTCTTGAGAAAGTCCTGGAGTAGGGGTTTTGTCAGTGGTTAAACTTGGTGCCTCAGGGGCTTTATCTGTTATTCTGGATAACTGAGTGGTATCAGGGTGCTCTACTGTTTTCTCAAGGGTCAGTTCATGGCTTAACTTGGATGGGGGTACCTGTGGTTTTGGCTGGACCTCCTTTTTCATGTCTACTGTCACTGGGAGCCCACTTTGGTCCATGTCTTTTTCTGATTTGAGACTATCGGGTGACTTTTTAGCTTCATCATCCTTTTGAAAATCTGCTTTGTCTAGGGAAAGTGTCTTAACTTCAGGTTTTGCAGTAAATTTACCATCATCTAATATTCGAGCCTCCCCTTTATCATAGAAGTCGTACCTTTCTTCCTCATCACTCTCATCCTTGGTCATGTCCTTTTCCTCCCCCCAGGCAGGGATCTTCTGGGTGCTTGGTGTTTTCAGGCCATCTACAGTTACTGCTGAGACTTCTTGCAGAGTTAGTGTCCTGTCTCTGTGGATCTGTTCATCTTTAGTGAGATCTTTGGCAAACAGTTGGTCGGGGGGTTCCAGTTTTGTTTTGAAACTGTCTTTGAGTGGAAGCTCCTGGGGTACAGTGGGAGAGGGGCCTGAAGGAAGTTCACTTTTGGCTGCTTCTGCCTTGGGTTCTGATGGCAACAAAGAAATTTCACCATGGCTGATGGCAAAATCTTGGACATCTTTAAGGTTGTCTTTAATTTGCATGGATGATGAGGGCACATCTGCAGTCCTTTCTTCTGTTTTGCTCCCCTTAGGCAGTTCAGAGGACAAGTCCTTTTGTTCTTGAGAAGCAGGAAGCTTGGCAGCAGATTCTGCAAAACTGGCTTCCCTTTTCTTTTGTGATTCAGTTTCCAAGATCTGTTCTGATAGAGGTGAAGGCATTTTTTCTTTGTCTTTGCTCGTTTTATCCATAGCCTCTGTTTTTGCTGGCTGTGGAACTAAGGCATCATGTTTAGGTTGCTCACCAGTCTTACTGTCTTTCACAGATTCATGTTGCTTTGTGTCTAATGGTTCTGCTGTGAAAGGGCTTGCGCCCTCCTGGACACGGAATTCCATCTTCGTGGCTGCAAGTAAATCTGAAGTAGTTTGTTTGGGTTTTACAACAAAATTATTTAAAGCACTTACAGGCAGGCAGTCATGTGGCTTACAACAACATCTTGGTATGAATGATGGAAAGGAGAGGGAGAAAGATGCAAACATGCAGCAAAGCCATCCACCTAGAAATCTGCTTTAAAGTGTTAAACCCTAGTTTCCTTTCAATATATGAGGTTTCATAGTGAAAATGTGAGTTGTACACATACAAACATGTAACCACTGAAATGAGATGATTTCATGTAAATTCCTCATCTTCATGGTTTGTATACAACAGTAAAACCACAAGTAATTCTCACTTCATTGGTATGTTTTGCTGAACTCTGTAACTTGTGTTAGTTTTGAGTTAGTGAAGTCTGCAAGATTAAGTCCAATCAGCAGTATCTTTGTATGTTGTTGACATTTAAAACATACATAGTTATACCTTTCTGTCTCTATTTTACTTTTTTCTTCTACGTGCAGCCTAAACTAAAGAAATAATGCACACAAAAGATTTTTCCAGTGTCAGAAGAGGCTGTTTTTTTAATTGTACCAACTTTTGACATTTACTGCTGTCATGAAATCAGTCTGTGTAAATCAGCAACAGAGCTAATAATAGTCCCAGCTCTTGAAGGTCTGGTCTTCAAAATGGCCAGCCATCTTGAGCTATAACTGAAGTCAAAGAATACTTGGTGTGTTTCAGTGATTGTAGATCAGGCCCTAATTAAGTTAATTTGAAACTAAAAACGCTACTCTTACAGTCTGTCACTATACTTTTAGGAAGTAATATCTAGTTAAGTTCTTTTTATACACACTCCGTTAATCATTAATAGCTTGTCCTTTTTTAATATCCTATGAAAAATAATGATTCCTATCATATGGAAAACTTCCCATTGCAGAAAATATGAAGACAGATACTGCAGAATGTGGCAGAACTTTCTGCAGTGATCTGTAAAAAAAAGTTTTATGAGTTTTTTCTAAAGCTTGTTACCACAAGCATTCGGCCAACTCTAAATCTCCTCATCTCTGATTTAAAATCCACCTTTTTGCTCTGATGAATCTGAATTTCTTAGAACAATTCGTATCAAAGTACTGGCCATTCTTGAAATAGTCACATATGTTAACATATAGTCAAAAAGCAACTACCATTCTGAACTCCACAGGTATAAAAAGCTGAGGCCAACTATAGTAATTTTTCTGCTTTATGTTTTTACACTTGGTGACTTACTTGCAAACTCTATGACGTATAAAAACATGGCCATCAAGCTGATGTCATCCTCATTTCACTGAAATTAAATAGCTACTGACTTTCCTTATGTATCGTACTGTGCATCTTACTGTAGTGTAAATGAACAATACCAATGGTATCAAAACATTCTGACTGCCAAAGGAAATTAATATTCTTTAGCTGGGCCAGCCACACCACCAGCCTCCCAAATGCAGCATTTCTTAGCCAGGTATTGAATGGGTACATCACTACCCCATATAATGTGTCTTTACACCTTGTTGCACTGGCTGAAGAGAAGTACCATTAAAAGGAAAATCCTGAAGCCTAGTTCTTACATACCGAAAGAGAATGAATTGCAGTAAATATTTTGTTCAGTAAGCAGAGCAGAACTTCACCCTATGCACTCAATCCTAAACTTCACTATGAAGGCAAATATTCCAGTGGAAGTGATAAAGGTTTTGCCTGACCAAGGCACTCCAGCAGGGTTAAACATTTGTAGTAAGGCAAGACACAAAAAATCAGAGTTCGAGGAGAGGAGGGGCAATGAATGGCAAGGATATGACATAAGAAGCAATAGCTTTAGGGAAGCTAAACCAGAATGCACTTAAGCACACATCAAAAAAACCAAACAAACCACCAAACCAAAACAACAAAAAAAAAAAGAAACCAAACAAAAAACCTGCACGCTGCAAATAAAAACATTTCTGCAGTTTAAGGCTCATTATATCGTAGTCAAAGTCAATAAATCTACTTTTTGAAAGCAAAGCAGATGAATCTCTGCACCAAACAGAAAAAAATATACATAGATTAGCAATGTGACTGGCAAACACATCTGAGATGAGGGAAAAAGGCTTACGCAGAGGAATCAGCTTAGCTGCAAAGCGTATTTTGTCATGGCAAAGTAAAAAAATCAGGATTCAGCCACAGCGGTGGGAAACCATGTTGTCATACAGCACCTATGCAATCATATGATCTGCTACACACTCTTCAAGCATAATAAGAGCAGTCATACTAATAAATGGGAAGAACGGGAAATGAAACAGCCTTGGAAAGCACTGGAGAAAGCTGGAGAAGGATTCACCGGCAGCAAACACATGCAAACCTAAGGAGGACACACCTTCCTCGGCTGAGGAAGGAGAGGTGTCCTTCAGGGGCGTTTCCGCCACAGTGGTTACACTCTCCCTGCTGGATGCCACACTTGGCACTTTGTCTTCACGACACACTTTGGCCTCCAAACCAGAATCCGACTGACCCTCACAGAGGCCCTTTGCCTGGTCCAAAGGCTCAGTGGGCCCGTGCTCTTTCCCCACTTGCTTCCCAGGAAGAGCTGCAGGTTTCACTTCCACAGCCATCGGACTCTTTACTGGTTCTTCTTCTTGGGGATGGAAAAAGGAGGTGACATCAACACCAACAGTAAACACCAAGCACCCAGCTCAACAGGACTGCTTTTACATAACACTTTCAGCTCTGAACATTTTAGATTTAAGTGTATCAAAGGACTGCTAGCATCCAGCCCTTTTTAGTCATTGTGGAACTGAACTTTCCTTAGGGAAAAAACCAAACCAAACCAAAAAAAACTGTCTCCTCCAGAAAAGCATGTTTATGCTGTAAGATGAGAGCTGAAAGTGTTTTACAGGTATACCTCTCCCAAAGATGACTGTGGGTCAAATATTCATTGCAAATGGAGATGGTATTGAATGATGGATGGCCTTGACAACACCAATGCATCAACAAGCTCAGAGTACACTGATATTTTTCTGATAAATGTGCTGTTTCATCCAGTACAAGACATTCAGTTGAGGTGGAGGAAGGTATGAGGCATTAATTTCTTTCCACTGACCTTGGCAATACTGACTGCTAAATGCCAGCAAATCAATCTACCACATGGATCCTGGATTTGGCAAAATACTTATACACTTCTGTAGTCTTAATAAGCATAGCTGATAACTAACGGTTTCGCCAAGAATTCAGCCAATATTCCTACACTGAGCAAGTTTATACACAGTTTCTCTCTTAGGCTGCCTGACATCTGAACTCTGTACGTGAAAATCACAGATTTAACACAAGGACTTCATTTTCTGTTTCCCCACTAGCCCCCAAGCTCCTCACCACCAATTAAGTAAAAAAAATAATGAGTGCAATATAAGTATTTGTTCATCTGGATTTCTAAAATACATCACTCAGCCTATGGGCTCTTAGGATCAGTGTAACAGTAGCAAGAGCTGTCTTTACTTACGCCATGGCAGAAGAACGATTAGCAGAGTCTCCATTCTGGACTGTATTCCTGCTACTGCTACTCAGACAGAATATTACTGTGTGCTATTAGTATCCCTTATGATAAGAAGCCAGGATTAAGTGTGAAACCTTTGATTCAGCAACATCCTTAAGCAGTTGACGAGCAGCCATGCTGCAATCAACCTGATGACCCCCCTGGGTTCAAAATGTGTCCTCACGCTCAAGGACTTTGCTGAATCAGACTTAGAATGAAGTGGTTTTGAATCTGGAAGTAGATGTATCCAGCCTCTTGGTATTAAAGTACCAGGGCTTGATTTTTCTCCTGAGATTGGCCTGGTTAAAACCAGACTATCAACCATCCACTTCAGTTCTGGCCTTTAAAAAGCGGTTTAAGGAACACAAACACTATTCGAGGCTGAGAAAATATCACTATGTAAAGTACAACACATTATTAATAACATATAAAAATGTAAATAAGGTTAGATACTGTATCTTAAATGAACAGAAGCCAGAAGATTCAGAATCGGAACTGGACTGATGCCTGAGTGTTACAGGGATATTTACTCATGGGCAGATTGTGAAAGCAGCCTGGCAGAACAGCAGGTGTCCAGCTACAAGAGGCCCTGACTTGAATATCTAGTTTTACTTTTTTTTTCCCAATTTTATGTAGTTTTGTATGTGCATCCTTTTCAATTAAATTAAAAAAAAATATTAAGGAAAGCCTCTCATTTTACTCTGAGTAATTTCTGGTATACACCTCCATTTCCTGAGACACTTCACACAATGCCACATGATTAAAACTAATTCCTCACCAAAGTAGAAAGTTATCCCTGACTTAAAGAAGAAATTCTACAGACTCCCTTTGTGCAGCACTTTTATGCCAAACAGACTGCTTGCTTACAGGCAGCAAGTGAGGAGACTGTTTCATAACACCGATCTTTTCACTGATGATCCAGCTTATTTCCCTTTTTTTTTTTTTCCTTCCTCATAGATATTCTGAGATCTTACGTTTCACCAGAGGTAGATGCATATGACTGAAAAGGAAGTTGCCCATGAATTAACCATTCCAGGAGTGCTGTTAAGTACAGCTGCAGGCACCCAGCTATAGTAAGGCTACTCCTGTGATTTTCTGCCTCCCCTAGCTTCAGGCAGACGTGCGGACATTAACAATCTTCAATTATTAGCATTGATCTCTTTCTGGTGCTGTTGCAGTATCAGGCTACATTACCCTGGTAATTCTGAACAGCTCTCGTTTTCTTGAAATGATCCAGTGAGCAATTTCAGGTATACATCTCCATCTTTCTAAGACACAAAACTTTCGAGGATTCAGTACTGTTTGTAACCTCAGCTCCTGTATCCCAAGATTGAGTTTGTCAAACACTGCGAGATGAAAGGTGATCTATTTTGCCTTGGAGAAGAAGTCGGCATTCCTGTTAGCCACTGAAATAGATTCTCCCTTGATTCCTCAAAAGCCATTTCACTCTTACGTGACCTACACTGATAAAATAACACTGATGTGCTCAGGCCATAGAAAAAGAGGGTACAGAAATACACTAACAGTAAACTTCTGTTTCCTCTTTGTTTGCAGTCAGCTGACACACCGTTAACTGGATGCATCCACAAAAAAACCTGGAGATCAAACATGACCCAATACTGCCTGAAGTCACTTGTGTATATTGGGGTAAAAATTTATTTCCTCTGCCTACTAGAGAATTAAAGACCTTCCGCTGCTATCTTTGGCACAGACATGGGGTTTTTTCTCCATTGTGTTAACAACTGACTTACCTCCAGTAACAATCTTTTGGCCTATTTCGCACACTGTTCTTGGCAGTGATTCCTTGGCACAAAGAACAAATTAGCTTAACGCTTCTTTTAACTAGCTGCTCCTTTTGCTTCTGCTATCAGCCAGGCCAGCAGACCAAGAGCCCTGATTTAAGCAGGAACCACGGTTTCGCTGACCCCAAAGTTGCATTCATTGCTCACGCTGCAGCTTCACTTTGAGATGGAGAGACACTGGAGGGGCATCGCTTCCATGTGGGGAGAAAACACAACTAGGTTTCCCTCCCCAGAAAGCAGCAATCCCAGGCACATATATAATGGAATGGATGGCAGGTGGGTAGAGGGGAAGAGGAACAAAATGGGACCGTGTTCAGTTCACCTTCATCATGGCCCAACAAGACCACTGTGCTCTTCACTGTGGCACTGGGACGGGTACTAGAGCCAGCCCACTCCGAGCTGAACAGAGGGTGTTCATAGTACTCCTCATCCGAATTGTAGGGCTCATCATCGGGCACAGACACTGAAATGGAGGGGGTCAGCTGCTTACGCCACTCCCTGCTGGCAGCAGGCCCGCAGCCCGGGCAGCGGTGGAGCGGTCCCACCTTATCCTCCGCCCCTTCATCTACAAATAGACACACACAGACAAAAACTGCAGGACAGACAGACAGACAGACAGACAAAGAAAAGACAAAATAGGATGGACACATGCACTAGTGACACTAGCCACTGCGTCACACTGCAGAGCGGACGGAATCAGCCAGGGCACAGGTGAATGCAGGACGGAGGAATGAGGCAGCCATGCATTTTAACACACGGGCCGTGCGTGTGGCGTTTCCTACAGTGCTTCTGAACATCGGAAACCAACTGGTGGAGGAAGTGAATTTCAAAACTATGCACTTGTCGTTTAGAGGAGTACATATCGTAAACAAACCACATCTCACTACTTGCACTGGTAGTCACAGGTACTGCACAGCTGACTGGCTGTATTAAAAACCTCTGAGGTACCCCAACACAGTTGTATCCCTCCTAGTCACCAGGTGAAGTACTTGAAAGTGTAAATTTTAAAAAGGCCTTTAATTAAAAAGCAACAAACCAGCTTACACTTTGGCCAATGGCGGTTTTATTTCTCATTGTATCTATTTCAGAATTCCCCACTTTCTTCTTTTCCCTATAGATAACATTTAAACAACCAAAAAACCCCCTTCCACAAATAACTAACCACCTTTTTTTCCCCTGCTCACAGCAATCTCTGTTAGGAGCTCCAATATGTATCATTATGCTGCAAAATGAAGATTATCCATGTTTAAGATTCCACGACAGCCTTGAGGCTGAAGGTATGCTACGCGCACCTATGCACATACACAAACACCACCCAGGGAACTTAGTTCAAGAGAACAGTTCTCAGAATTTTTTTCAGGGCACAGGGAGTGCCTGAGTTACCGATAGTTTGGTTGCTGCGCTCTAGTAGTGGAATCCAAACCCCAGATTCAGGGGCTCATGCATGCTTAAAAGAGGTAGGTGTGGAAAGATAAGCTGGCAACCTGCCTCTGCCAAGCAGAAAGCTCTGCAGAGCACTGCAATAGGAAATGCTAAACACAGGTCTGATCCGGAGCTTCCCACCTTTCCCTAGTACTTAAGAGCCAGCAGCAAGGTTGCAGGGAAACGTCTTGATCCACTTGCAATGCCGAGCCTGTGGGTTTCTTCTCCCTAGAAGCTCTACAAAATTCAGTGACAGATTTGAGGGGGCTCACGGTTTGCAAAAGGCTAGTTACAGGGAGTGAGGACACATCTCAGGATGTGAGAGATCAAGAATCAATTCCCTCCTAAACCTGAGAAGATTCAAAACTCCTACTTCTTTGCAGGGTGCCCTCCCACTAGTCCATGTATTGCTGTGGATAAGAGTGGAAACGGTTGACACAGTCGCCATCTCTTGTGCTGGAACTGGGACATTGTGGAGAAAAGAACATGGAGGAGGTGGGTGTGCAAAAGGGAAGGTTCTCCTTGGGTTGTATTTATCCAAGGGCCCTTCAGAAGTAAAATGCATCAACGAATGAAGATGAAACCCCAGGACTTCTCTACACGGACACAAACGAGGCTGAAAATTCCTTCTTTATAGGCTCTGAACGGATTGTAGGCAAGAAAATACTGGCCCTGCCTCTGGCTCCTTAAAACTAGAGGAACTGATAACAGTAAAAATGCTTAATACTTATTATGTGATGGTCCAAAATCATTACAAGTGCAAAGTCTAGTATTGTTTGGGGCTGTTATGTCTCTGACTATTACAGATCTACATTGCTTATTTATCAGTTTTAATAAAGATATTTTCAAAATTACTGCAGATAATTTCATTAACAGGATAAAGATGTCTTTAAAGGAGGATATGCTTTTATTTCAGCAACACGAAAAATCCTTTCTTTGGTATTTTAAGTCTCTTCTAATAGCTCTTTTTCATCTCAAAGCATGGGGAAAATCCCCAAGGTATTCTAAAGTCCAAAACTAAAATCACTTCTCACAAATGCTAATTGTGCTTTAGCTTCCAGGTATCCTTTGAAAACACCTTTGAAGAAGTAATTTTCACTGTAAGTAGATCCATTTTTATAGGACACTTGGTCCCTTTCAGTTTGCAAAATATTCTAATTTGGTATATAAAGCCTATTCTGAAATGCCTATTTCAAAATGGAAGGCAGACCATCAAAGGCATCCTTCTATCTTGTAACGTTATGAAATTTTTTTCCGTGAAGACAGTGTTGACCATTGTCAAAAGGCGCAGAGCACAAAAGCAATGCTAAGTTGGCAAGAGAATATCACATCAGCCCTGCATGACCAGATACAACTGATAAAAGGATTAGACAGTGCTAGGGAAAATTTCATTTCCTGATCAAAATTACATTACTATAGTTGAAATAAATGAAATAATTTCAATAAGGCAAATTAGTTATCTTACCTTCTGCAGCAGTAAAAAGGAAGAGGCTCATTTGAATGTTTTTCTGCAGCCAAATGAAAGAGAGAACTCTACATCCACTGGCTCCTTTCTCTCATGAAATATACTTGACCCACAAACCTCTCTGTCTTTTCTACCTTTTTTTTTTTTTTTTTTTAATTTGTATTTGCTGCATGGCTGGCCACATCCACCTTTGTCATGTCTACAACAGTGATTTCCTTTCTACTATGACTGAAGGAAGTCTCTTTTGGATTCAGAGAAACGCAACACACACTGACAAGCGCATTAGGAAAATGTTCTAAGAGTAGGGGGAAAAAAAGGAGGCCTGAGGTAGATACACACACCACGCGCTCAGCTTTTTTGTTCAACAACTGTGGGACCGGGTTAAATTAATAGATTGTATTCTACTGAGCAGAAAGACAGACAGACAATGTAAAGGTGCATGAGGATGAACGGCCAGATGGTATAGGGAACTGAAGGTTTAAACAAGTGCAGTAAAATTGGGTCAAACCCTACTGAGGCAAACTCTTCTGAATGGGAGCTTTGCCTGAATGAAAATGACAGGTCTGGCTCACTCCAGTCAGCAAAAGCTTAACTTACCCACAGGAAATAAGGACGACATCTTCTAACACCCAGCAGAACACACAATTTTTACTGCCATTAACTACATTGAATTGACAACACTGATATTTTGGGAAAAAGCACCATATACTTCTGGTGAATTTTTTTTCAAAAAGTTCCTTCTGTTCATCAACCAACTCTACTGTGAGTTCCATTTTCAGAGCCAGACATAAACAAGAAGCTTCCAGCAGAGTTCATTAATGACTCAGCACATGATTTCTGTCCATACTTCCCTTATAAACCTACACTTTTAGGATTTATACAGGCCATCTGCTCTGAAAAATGAACAGCTGAATCAAAATCTCGTCTTGAAAAAGTCTCTTTTGAGTAACATTAAAGGAAATTATTTGAATGTTTTTAAAAATGGTGGAATTGTGTAAATCATCAAAACACCTCCCAAACACTGCCCTTTCAGTCCTTGCAACACCTCTGCTGGGTAGGTAAGTGCGAGCTATTACATTACCTGAATTCTACATGCAAGGGAAGAGAAAAACAACTATGTTGAGTGACTTGCTGAGTCACACGCACAGCTGGGAACAGGCAAGTCCGCTAGCTCATAACAACCTCCAGTTGTATAGTGTTCTGCCACCTTCTTGTGTTAATGGAGCAAAATGGTTTCCATTTGCTTAGGGAGCAATCTACAACCTCCTGTCAAGTAATCAATATAAGCACTTTATAAAATCCTAAAATACATATAACGAATACTGCTGATATAAACAGTACACAAAGCTAATCAACTAAGGCCGTATGATGTAAGAACCTTGAGATTGGCCTGAAGCACAAGAACAAGCCCTTTATTGTGATATCAAAAAATCAAAAAGCATATGCTGAATTAGTCAAGTGAACTATATGTTTAAAAATAGTGGTAAAACCCTGGTAACAATTCTAAAAGCCTCTTCTAATGCCCTACTATCTTCCTTTTCAGTGTGACAAGTCAAGGAATTGTTGTACTACTTTTTAAACAAACAATGTGCAGATGTTTTAAACAAAAAACCTACCAACAATCAATTAATCAATTTTTTTCATACTGGTTACTAACTGCATCCAGTAGGTATTTCCAGTACAGCGGACTGACAAATGTTGTTGTTAATACAGCCTGTAATTGCATTATTTAAAAAATGACCGCCGGATGGAATATGCCTAATTGCAGTGTCCTGATAAATTGAGAGTCAGACTATGCTAGCACATGAAGTAGGAACCATCCACTTGCAAAATTAATAGAGGCTCTGTGTTAAAATACCAACAAAGTTTGTTCAGCAGATGATAAGAAAGTATTTTCATGCACTTATTTAACACAAAGAAAGAAAAAAACGCTAAAAGAAAATCCAAGAAGGAAATAAATGGAGACATAAAAATGCTATTGACATGGCAGAGTTCAACTGACAGTTCCCTGGAGATTCTGAACCCAAATCCTTCCCTCTAATCCACGTGGTATGGCTCAATTTTAACATATTGCTGTCTCCCTGTACTGATGGCCTTGATGCAGCAGTTGTCTTCTGTTGAACAAAGCACTGATGCACATGCTTACCATTGTGACACCTTCACTGGTATTTAGACCTCTGCTTAAAATTAACACTTAAGTTCTTTGCTGAAGGGTATTTTAGCAGGAGGAAAATGTGGTGATCGCAGGCTACTGAAACTGAACATTCATTGTGCAGAACAGAGCAGAAATTTGCTTTGTGAGACTAGAATTTGACTCCTGCGCTCTGCATACAGAACCCCCGATATGTGTAGGCACTGAAGCATGAATTAAAGGTTGAAGACTAAAGAAATGATCCAACTCTGAATCTCCTTGCTTTCACGCATTTAAGATTCCAAACCCAAAGTCAATGGTAATTAAAAAATACAGCCAAACAAATCCTGAAAAAAGAAAGAAGACCCACACTGAATCATAGTTTGGGTGACGATATTAGGACAGCAGACATCTTGGCTCATATTGCATATAACAGATAAAAAGGTGAGCAACTTATTTTTCTTTAATATGGATGTACTTAACGTATCCTGTCAGTTACCTCTGTGCATATGTGTCTACCTCATCCATGCATTGGAGTTGGATTGCAGATGGGGAGTTATTGCTGGGGAATGCCTTATCTTTTCACATGAAGGTGCAGACAGTATATCTCCGTTTTCTGCTTCCCCCATCCTTCAGATTCGTATCTCATCCCTCAGCTGACAGCTTGTGCTGCAACGTCCAGGAGACCCTTACCTTCCTCCAGAGTTCCAGTCTGCTCGGAAGCTGGTGACGGAGGCGGGGAAGGAGGCAGGTTAGCTGACTCTTCGACTGCTAGAAATCAAACAGTGAAAATGAGATAGAGCAATTAATTCCTGGAAGATCGATGCTTGATAAAAACTGCAGCCAGCCCGTTCTGCCCAGCTGAGAGAATTATTCAATGGAGACTTGTACCTATAGCAGGTTTTGAGAGACCCTTTCAGAATACATGGATTTTTAAAGTTATAAATAAAAGGAATTTTTTTTTCTTCAGATAGTATGATTTCTTTTCAAAATTCTGGTCACAGAGTACAATACAAAAATCAAGTACGAAATTGTCTTTTAAATCAGTAGTGCCACTTAGAAAACCTTCAGCCAGCCAAGGCAACAACCACAAAGCATCTGAGCAGGAGAGATTTTATAAATTCACACTGACTGTCAGAAATGGTAATCTAATCTCTTCAATTTACCTGGAATACAAGAAAAAAAACCCACTTTCTGTGTGCTTTGTGCTTTTTTTTTTTTTTTGCTGAGCTCAAGGTTAACCAGAGAATACATGCAAATATTGCTTATCTAAATACAAAAGACATCAGCACAGGGAATGTGTGTCAGCCATGACATAAGTTCAGCTGAGCAAGGGGCAGAGAAAGCTTAGATGCACTTAGACTAGGTCTTAGATCCATTCCCAGTCACAAGATGAGATGCTGAAACCAGATGATGTTTTTCAATTATTTCAATTCAAGTATGATGAAATCCTAAAGAAACTACTTCTTAAATGAAAGCAGCATAACCTCTTAATCTGATTCCAGATCGATCGCTTTGAAATTTTTTTTTTCTTTAAAAGCAAATCCACTACTGGAGCTTAACCAATGTTTGGGGTTTTTTTATATATATTAAAAAAAATAAAGTAACAAATTTGTCATATAAATGGCACCTCTCAACAGGCAGAGCTCAGTTTCTGCTTCAGGGCTTCTTCCCAAGCGTAGAAAGGCTAGTTTCAAAGCCCCAGCAAAATTTGCCAGGCCTCCATCTATTGATTTCAGCACGGTTTGGAAGAGACCCTTACGTGAGTTGTCCTTAAGACGTGTTGTCCAGGGACAATGCATTTATATCTTCGTCACAATGCAATTCCACCTGCACTTATTTTAACAGCCTTTGACCACAGGAACTGTAACACTGACAGTTGTTCACTGAAGACAAACTTCGCACAATATTTTTAAAATTTCTTATCTAGATGGAACTGAAAACCCATTCTGCCTCACCCAGGCCCCAGTGAAGCAATATGTGGTTAAATATGTATGAAGTGTTTTGCAGAACTGGGGTCTTTCATGTAAAATTGAGTCTCTGTAAAGAAGGGAATTACCAAGCAACACATCTCCCTGATGCAGTTCAAAATTAGTTCAATGAAGCAAAAGACCTTGGGAAACAAATTTCCAACAAATAGTCTTAATTGCTCATAGACTTTAATTCATTCCTAAGCAGGGTCTAGCTGCTGTACCAAAGAAAGCAGAGTGCCTGTGGGGAAAATACCACAAGGCATTATTTTGATTTGATCACGACACGTGCACTCAGCAGAACTTATCCTGGGGCAGGCTTCCAAGACTTGCCCTACCTCAGGAACAGAGTATGGCCTTTCTCTGGCCTTTGTTGTACATGTTTTGAGCAACTGTGGAAGTTTTCTGGCAGGAAGGAAGCACTGTAGGTACAAATGAATGTATAATTATTTTTTTATTTATGCATACATATACACACATACACACACGCACACTTGTATTTCAGAGAAACATTTCACGAAGGAGCCAGCAGGAGGATGGGGCCACAGCATGGACCAGTGGCAGTGGTACCATTCCCAGTCTGGACCACTGGCATTTGCTTCTAGAAGATGTAACTCCCTCTCCCACAATCTCTCCTCACCCTGCCTGGATGCTGACTCCACTCCCATTCTCACCCCGTGTGCCCTGTTCCTCTCTACTTCCTGCTCCTCCTCCACCTTTGTGAGTAGCTACCACCCAACCAACAAAGCCTCACTTTCTTATTGTATGCCTGTCCTCTGACCTTTGCCTCTTCAGACATTAAGCTTTCTCTCTTACACAGTATGTGGCTGAACGCAGAGGGGCTACGAGCACTGCTGGGTCCCACCAAACACGATGACAAAACCACTACCACCAATTACATTCACAGCCACGCTGCTCGGGAGCCAGAAACCATGTGGAGAACCCCTGCTAGAGCAAACGGTGAATGAGACAGTCACAGGGCCGTGAAGAACTGAGGCAACAAGGATACTGCTATTACTAAGTGGTTCCATCATTTATCCAGTGGTGCTGCAGCTTACGCATCTGTAACTGTTTTTTGTAATATACACAGGTACATACAACATTTGCAGGCAGGACACTATGAACATTCTTTGTCTTGTTTTACCTAAAGGTAGTGGTCCAGGCTGATCTTTGTGCTGGGCTTCTTTTTCCTGTTCGCCTTTCAGGACTGCTACAGCTTCAGCTGTTACTACTTGTACTATCCTCGCAGACACTTCTTCTGTGGCAGCAGCAAAGTTAGAAAAAGAACAGAGAAAAGTATGCTCATAAGAATGATGTTTTAAAATTATAAAGATTAGCTTAAGCAATCAAAAAAATGAAGGCTGACTGACTACATTTTCAAAAGGTAATATTTTTTTTCCTGAAATACAGGCAAATCATTAAAAAAAAACCCAGAAGGACCAGATATTCCAAAGATCTCGGTGGAAAATGCTGAGTATTTATAAAAAACAGGACTGCAGTCTTTACAGTAAGATGCACAAAGCATCATTATTAAATGCTCTTTCTCTTAGGGACAATGTGCAGCAACTGCAGAATTTTAAGATGATAATTTATTAAATGTTAATTAATTTACTAATCATCCCTGGAGGTGTTCAAGGCCAGGCTGGATGGGGCTTTGAGCAACCTGCTGTAGTGGAGGTGTCCCTGCCCACTGCAGGGGGGTTGAAACTAGATGATCTTTAAGGTCCTTTCCAACCCAAACCATTCTACAATTCTATGTCTAAAAATTTTTTTGCAGGTACTCTTTTGCAAACGGGTAGAATGACCAGCTGAGTAATGGGATTTCTTGACATTTAATATATGGAGTTAGATGCATTTTTACACATACTTTGGATGATATTTCCTCCTCATGAGCACACAGTTAATATGCATTAAAGGCACTTTCCAGACAGACATCTCTGCTGATGAGGATCTCCAAAAAGGAAGGCTAAATAACATTGCTGTATCATTAAAATGTATACTTTGTCCTCCTTGCCCCTTTTAAGACTGCAACACAAAGCTTCGTTTAAATTGAGTATCATGCAGAGGGGTTGCAGAGGATAACATTTGCTTGGTGGGACGGGCTCTCATGCCATGATCTCAGACACGGGCTTGGCTCCTGGCCACCCGCTCTCGCTGTGCTCAGCGCAGGGAAGGGCAACCTGCGTGGAGCCAGCTGAGGCACCACGTGCTTGACACGGCTGGGTGTCACAGGACCTGTGCTTTGCTCTTCCTCACAGCCCTCAACGTGTGGCATGCCCAAGAGGGGCTGAGGAACTGGATGCCCTGGTGAGCAGAGGGTGGCAGTGGGTCCGCTCAGGGAGTAAATACTTCCAAACTGAGAAACTGTATCTTCATCTTCTCTCTAGACCCACTCAAAGGTGCAGTGAAATGTCATCAGGCATACTACTGCATGTGGAAGCAAACCAGAGAGGTTTCATGCCCTAAGGGCAGTTCAGCCACCTTTGATCCAACAAATCAAGGACTTAAGGGTTGGTCCAGCAGGACCATCTACAAAAGAATTCAGAGAGAAAGTGTTGCCTTTTCCGTGTATTAGCCCACTCTCCCTTACTCATTAATCAACACATTCCTCCCTCTAATAGCCCAACTCGGCAGAAATAAACCCCTTCACTCTCCAGTTATTCCTTCATGCTGGCTGAGGGTTGTTTCAAAGGCAAGGTGCTGGGACCCAACACAGAGCTGAGCCCTGGGGAAGGCAATGAGCTGCACGACTGGGAACACACCTGAAAACAGAGCAGGAATTTCAGTGCTGCTCCACCTCTCTAGTGGAGACAGAGATTTCTCCCGGCAGACAGCAATACACCCATCTCCTACTAGGAGACACTCGCAGAGTCCTCATTAATCACCATCCTGAGCACAGAAATAAAGCTCTCTGCTCACTCATTACTGCGTCCTTCAGACAAGGACCGGCCAGGAATGGGAAATATATTTAAATCAATGCCCTACATGTAACTTTACAGCAACCACCCAAACAAGAGACGCTGTCCATTAGATTAATAATGATTATTTCTTCTCACAGTTAGTACTCTTACAGAGTTTCTTTGTACTTCTAAGTTATTCCTCTTTGTTTGCCCTTTGGAAAAGCAGATTTTTTTTTCTCCTAAAAAATATAGATGTGAGTTACTTGACTTTCACAGACGTGTTTGTCTAAAAGCAGTGCTACACTAATCTCTCTTTCCCACAAACTATATTATGAGATATTAAAAAACCCACCCACTGGCAAAGAACATTTATAATTGTTGGTATTTATATCTTATAATTCACTTCCCTCCTGACTGGTCAGCAGGAGGTCAGTGACTGCAATAGCTTTATTGGCTGCAGCCAATAGCAAGAGTAGATGGATGACTATGTCAGAACAACTACCAAGCGATGAAATAAATAAGCAGATTTAAAAAACCGTTCACCCAAGAGTACATGAGTATAAACTTGCCAAGGATAAATTCAGACTAGAAATCTGAAGACGCTGCTTTCCTACTGTTATGGGTTTTGAAGTTCTGGCAGTCTTCCACATAGCAGGAAACAACTCAAGCGGTTTTGAGTGGAGCTCGATATATTTATGAAAGGGACTACATATGATATAGACGCTTGTATTACAGAATCACAGAATGGTAGGTGTTGGAAGAGACCTCTAGAGACCATCTGTCCAACCCCCCTCCCAAAGCGGGTTCACCTAGAGCAGGGTGGACAGGAATGCATCCAAATGGGTTTTGAATGTCTCCAGAGAAGGAGACTTCACACCCTCTCTGTGCAGCCTGTTCCAGCCCTCTGTAACCCTCACAGGAATGTTTTTCTGCACGTTCAGACAGAACTCCCAACTTCCAGCTTGTGTCCGTTGCCCCCTGTCCCGTGACTGGGCACCACTGAAAAGAGCTTGACCCCATCCTCTTGGCACCTGCCCTTTAGATACTTATAAGCATTGTTAAGATCCCCTCTCAGTCTTCTCCAGGCTAAACAGACCCAGGTCTCTCAGCCTTTCCTCATAGGAGAGGTGCTCCATTCCCTTGATCATCTTCATAGCCCTCAGCTGGACTCTCTCCAGTAGTTCCCTGTCCATCTGGAACTGGGGGGTCCAGAACTGGACACAGAATTAGCAGGAGGCTGCAAATGTCAGCTCTAGGTGTCTGTCCCTCTCTTCAACAACCTGACCCTAGTATTAGATGAAATTCCACTTTGTTGTTAAGTAGATCAAATTGGGCACCATAATTCCATAAATCAAGTCACACATGTGGATAGTTCCAAAGAACAAGGGTATTGATTTAAAGCCCATCAATCTTCCCAGCTGCCTTTCAGGGGTGTGCACCTCGTTTGGGGTTTTCCAAATTTCTCCTGCTTCCACGCCTGCTGGATGCTGGGGGTGCTTCTTGGTACCTCTTGGTTCCTTCCTCTTGTGAGAAACAGGAACAGATACCTCCCAGACTGTCCCATGGGGCTGCTGTTCCTCTCCCACACCATGCCACACAGCTGACGTGCTGTGGCACTTTGGATGGGTGGGACACACGGGTAGGAAACAAACTGCTCTTCCATAAAGCATCCTTTGATACTTGGTATATCCCTGCTCAGATTCTGCTCTTTCAGAACAGGAAAGAGCATCGTCCCAACAGCTTTGGTGAGCATAGAGAATGGCCCAGAGCTTTGCAGAGTACCACGGCTCCAGAAGACCCCATGCCAATTGCCACCACCACTTTACGCCTGGATGATGTGACACATGACCCTTCTGTCAAAATTTCCACGATTCTACCAATCACAACACTACTGACAAAAGTAACGTCATCAAGTCTGTACTGTTAGCTTAGATGAACAAATCAAGACTCAGTTAGGAAGACTGTTAGGAGAATCAATTTTTTTATCCTTCTTTTCACATGAAAATTTAAAGAAAAGGCTCCAATTAATTTTTCAGATATAGAATATGCAAACGTATACCAGATTTAGTGCCCTGGAGTATACTCAAAGGAAACCCACTCAGTCACCTGCTCTCCATCATCCAAGCTACTGCAAGCCTTCTCCTAGGAAGGTAATACAAATCCCTATTAAAAATGGTCTCCTTTGTTACAGAATTCATACTTGTTCACATCCAGCCTGGTTCTGGGGTGCAAATGGGCTCTCTAAGGCTGGAAGACAATTCCTACCCTCTCAGCTCTTTTCCGAATTTAATTTGCTTGGGACAAAGATTACGTTCCCCAGGGAGATATGGCTGGGGGTGAAAATGTTACCTCCTGAAAAATGGAAATTTCAATTTCAGGCTATGCAAAATAAGTAAATAAAAATACAAATTGCCTCAGGGATTTGTTTTTTTTTTCCTTTGGCTGGATTTTTATAATCAAGAAAGGCTGACTTCTGAACACTCTGTTAATGGATATTTTGGGTGACACAGGAGACACAGGCAGTTTGCCAGAAAAGCAGTGCTTTTGCTATACATGACCGCTGCAAAAGGGCAGACATTTTTGTACTAATGGACAATATAAATAGCATATCCAATGGGTAAGTCAAACCCTCCCAGGGCAGCTATTGAGACTCTTCATAGTTTACTTATGGTTCAGTTAAAGTTCAAGGAAGCCTAATAACGATAAAGAACAAAAAAAGAAAAAGGAGAGTTAGCCAGTCTGGATGCCAGGCAAATTATTCACAGCCTAAAAGCTCTGGATTCATTAGAGACAGTTTTGCTTGTAGATATTTATTTTCCCTCTCTTTAAGCAGGTAGACATTCTCTGACTCTACTTTGTGCCACAAAAATGGCACTAACAAATGACAAATAACACCAAATATATGCTTCTTAAAGGCAACAAGGACCCTGGCTTTGCATAAGACTCCAGCACAATGAGGAACAGCAACATGGCTTTCCTTTGCGTTTTTCTGAGAGTAAAATGCTGCTCCTTTTTATCCAAACATCAGCAGCTCGTGATACAGGACACAGACTGAGCCTCCCAGCTTGCTTTTAGGGAATGTGGCACCAAACAGTACAGGTGGTCCTCAAATGTGATGTCCATAATGGAGAGAAGACATTGTGAAAGATCTTCAGATCTTCAGCATGAGCTTTTAGAAGTCCCTTGACAAGGAGCAGGCGGAGCCAAGAGGCCTGGAGCTAACACACGGTGATGGTGATTCTGCTGCTCCCTCAAAGGTTGTCACTTCAGACCAAGCTCTGATAGGGCTGTCAGGTCAAGTCTGCCCAGTTGCTACTGGTGCGTGCCATGGCTGCTCTCTGGCAGGAACAGAGGACTCTGCACTGCAGAGCAGGCAGGCACCCGTCTTCAGCACTACACTAATTTAAACCAAAGTTAAACGAGTAAGCAGTCTCCGCTCCTGATTTTGGAAGTCAGCCCAATTTTTCTACAAACCCCAGCCCCCAGCGTACCAAATCAGTACACCTGGAATCTCTCTCTGAGTTATCCACAGATAACTCAGGGACGCAAACCCTTTCCGAGTACAGGGATGTACAGGGGATGCTGAACCAGCTGCTGATGGTATGGGGAGCTGCAGCCTTTCCTCTGCCTCCAAAAGCTGCTTCCCTTCTCATAAGCCCACCCAAGGGCACACCAGCTCCCAAATCACCCCCCAAGCTTGCTCTGGCATGGATGTTTAAATTGCAGTAGGTGTCAGTCAGATGCTCCCTCCAGACACCTGAGCCCCCCTTCACTGACAGACACTCGACCAGGGGCCGTTGAGCCAGGCTACCAGCAGAAGGCTCTGGCAAGCCCTGCAGCCTGAGGCCCGGGTGGCTGCATGTTTTCATGGGAGCTCTGTCTGGGTCACCACATCCATTCTGCCAAATGTGGAGACATGGCTTTCCATCAGGCAGATACCACAGCTAAGCTCCTTCTGAGAGGGTGATGACCACCGACTGAACTCACCTCTTGAGGTGGTAGTGTTACCAAAGGTAGGCCTCTGCTTTTTTTGTAACCGTATGCTAACTAAAATGAGTTAATTACTGAGCTTCTTACGTTGTGAGAAAATAGTTGGTCAATGAGCTGATACTGATAAGGATGGGATAACAAGAAGTAGTTAATCACTTCAAGGTTCTCTCATATGTTAAAGTATGCACTCCTATACCAATTAGGTATAGGAGTTACCTATTACCAATTACCTATACCTTATCCTCAAGAAGCTGACAAACTTGCAGTAAACTTTGACTGTCCTGAGATGACTCAATACCTTAAAAGGATAATGTGAGGAAGCATATCCCTATCCAAATGACCACCGAGGAGCTCATGGCTGCACGAAAGTGTTTTGTAGACGCTGCAAAACTTAATACGCATGTGCAAAAGGACTATTTGGTCATCCTAATGAATATTAAGATGAGGTGGATTTACATATTAGGTAGGCAGAATAATAAGAATCTTTTGTATATAAATAATGGGTGAATGTCCCCAGTAAGGTGTGCTAGATTTGTGGATTTCCACCTAGCACCCGACGTGCACACCTATAGCACACCTATAAAAAGCAGCCTGGGGAGTGTGAGCGACCAGGAGTGCAGGCGAACAGGGCATGGTGTGGCAGTTTGGGCAGAAGGGAGTACAGGAAGGGTGAAGTCACCCTACTGTTTCTAGGGTCTCTAACTATTTATTTATTGATTTCCCATACTCCTGTTCTAATGCCAGCACATTAGTAGCTGTTACCATGACACCACAATCTTTTCTGCTCTTATTGTCCTTTCTCAAGGTGAAAAATAAATTAAGACAGGGAACTTCATCCCATTTACTTTCTCTTCTACAAAACAACATTTATTGTAATATAGTATTATATTTTAACATGCCAGGGGCTGGCCAGCTCGTCAGCTCACGTAGCAGTGTCAGTGATTTCTCAGGCCAGAGCTGCCCCAGTCAGCCCAGTTTGTCTCCCGAGCTCGACTGTAGTCACTTGTGTTCCATTACTACCATTCAGCCAGTTTGCTCAGCCCACCCTATCGCTTCCTCCCACCTGAGCACTCATTTCACAGCAACAGGAACAGCTCCTCCTAAAAGGAAAAAGCATTTCACATCCCCACGATTTTACTGGGATGCTCTTCCCAGAATGGAGCAGCACCACCTCCTGCTTTTTCTAGCAACAGCTCTATCTGACACCACTATGGTGGCAGCGGATCTAGAGTGTGCTGTAGCCGTGGAAGATGCCATCTGGTCTCTGTAAAGCAGAACTTGTTTAAGGCATAAACAAAGTTTAACGTGCTGGAACCACACAAGCACAACAAATGCTGAGGGAGAAAACCAAAGGGAAGGGATGTTGGGAAGGAGGGGTGGAGAGGAAGAAACTGAAAATTGTGTCAAAACTTCACATGCATTCACAATGTCACCCCTCAGACACCTACCAAGAAAATTAACAGGGAGCTCAGCTAAAGCACAGGGTAATTAATGCTCCTGGAGCACTCAGGCTAAAACAGGGATATAGAAAGATGCAAACAGATAATACGTTTCATTAATTTTGCTACATTTTAGAGAAGGGACATAGGCAGAGCACAGCAAAAAGATTAGCTACATGTGTGCTTGCAGAATTGGGAAAACAAAGCAATTTCAGTCAAAATGTGCCTGTCAAAATCCTCAGTGGGGTGCAGAGCAGTTTCCAAGGTAACCGGCCCTAATTGTTGGCACAATGGAATCGAGTCAACAACACGATCACACAGCAACCTGTGCTGCTTAGTGAGGCAAAATACCCAAAATATATTCCTGCAGAAAGGAAAGATACAAAGGGGCTATTTGTTGTCTTTGACAATTTGAAAAGCAAATAGGACCTATGGATTTTTTTTCCCCCCACGGGGTACTGCAATATCCGAGCGTGGCAGGACCACAAACCAAATAGCTATTCGATTTGTTTAGAGGCATTAGCTAGTCCCCCAAGGACAGGTCCTGAATTCACACTCAGCTCTCCTGGCTGCTGCTGGACAACTCATGTTTGAGTCAAGACTGCTGAAATGCTGGGGAAAAAAGACCTGGGCTTCACCCAGTGACATTTCCACTGAAAAAAATAAAAAAAAAAAAAACCAAAACTAAGACACATCTTGGACTTTATTACTGGGATTGTGACAACTCTAAGTATTGCCTTTTGCACTCAGGTTAAAAGAGAAATGCACAGCAGCAATCAAAGCAGTATGAATAAGTTATATAAAACCCCAATAATGCCAGCAGGTTAGTATTTGTGATTGAAGAAAAAAGCAGTAACGTAGCTTTACAGAATTCAAATATTTGCTCTCAAATGGTTTTTGTGAGTGTAAATATTTTGCTGTAAGTAGGTCCTTGATCTGGATGTTGGCAATATCAACAGTAATTGGCAGGAGGTATGAAGGCAAATAATGGGAACATCAGCTTTTAAATTAAATGAAACCACAACACAACTGACAAGTATCATTTCCCTAATAAACTCATTGACTTTAAGCTACTGTAGCATCACTGAGGATAGTGACAGATTAATTTAATCACCAGGATTTACCAACTAACCAACTGAACAGGTCAGAAAAGGCTTGTGTTTTGGGAAAGAAAGAGCTTTGATTGTTTAATGCATTGAAACCCAAAGGTAGGAACATTCAGACTGCCTTTGGGGAAAGATGTGTTGCAGTGACTATGCAAAGAGCATGTACAGGGGTGCTACAGCTGGATACCCGACAGCAGCTTCATGCCCTGGTGTGCCCCATGGCAAACAGTTCACACCTCTGTGTTTTGGGGTACTTCAGGTATTCAACAGCCCCTCCTACCTTCTCCTTAAACTCAAGACTGCGAATCTGAATTGCCATGATCCAGCCCCTTAACACATCTGCTTGATAACAGAGTAAAAGTGTTATATCCTG
>JAOXNO010000078.1:43299949-43327558 GCA_028565335.1 Limnodromus scolopaceus
AGACTGCGAATCTGAATTGCCATGATCCAGCCCCTTAACACATCTGCTTGATAACAGAGTAAAAGTGTTATATCCTGAGCTGCAGCTGAGCTGCGTCGGACCAGTTGTGCTCTGGCACAAACAGGGAGGCTGGAGGGCAGCTTGACTGCACATCCCAGGCTACTCCACAGCGTTTGGGGAAGCAGCAGCCCAGGACTTTGGCTGCCTGTCCTCAGACCACTTCCACACCTTCTGCGTGTACTTCAGCTCCACTGCCCTGACTGCATTTTCCTGATCACCTTCTTCAGCAAAAGAGCTGGACAAGATAGTCCAAATCTCCAAGGCATTCAAGTGGCAAAATCCCAAAGGACTCACACTAGGAGCTAGGAGCAATTCTGACAGCTCCAGTGACCCCCCTCCTCCAGCTCCCCAACACCTCCGTACACAGTCATTAGGCAGAGTCCTCTGCTATGCTGTCTAGCAGCTGTAAAACAAAACACTAAGGGATCAGCCCCCTCCTCTCCCTTGAATTATGAAAGTGTTAAAAAGGAGTCGTACAGATGTCAGGACAATAAAGCAATGCTTTTAAAACGAGCTCTCATTACTGCAAATACTTGCTCCCTGTGCATCCCCTGAGTCGCATCTTCTTAAGTCTACTGCCTGGAACAAAATATTTACTACTGTCAGCATTTCCCAGACAAGTCAGAGGTGGGAAAAGCTAATCAGTTCTGTTTTGTCTGATGCATCAGCAACACAATTTACAGCCAGCAATACTGAATACTGCAATACTGAAGAAAACACCAGATCCTCAGTGAGGTCCCAGGACCCAGTATCAGCTGAGAACATCACTCACACATACGAAGCAGCTGTGATCTGTCATTAAAACATGAACTCTTCAGCACTCATGCAGAAGAAAGTACTTTGGCTTCAAAACAAAGAACTGGATATTTGATCCTTTCAGTGTGAGTAAATACACATAACAGGTAATTCGCTTTTCAATCAATATTTGTTTTGAACGTCAGTACAAGTTAAGATTTTAAACATAGAGACTTTTAAGAACCCCCACAGAAGTCAGTAGAGCCTCAGCCACCTACAGCAGGAAGTGACACGTCCCTTAAAGTTCATTTTTAGCTCCTTTTGAGCTGATTTTAAACACTTTTTACAGCGTTTCCTGTGATTTAAAAAAAAAAATAATCAAAGTATGCTATACAAACTCTGCTGAATTTAAAATTAACATTAACCTGTGCACACATTGTGTGGGATTCCTAGTTGTGCCTGGTCAGAAGGACTGAAAATCATTCTGTCAATGCAACAGAATTTTGGTTCACCCCGTCAGGGGATATGGTGACACAGAAGACGCAGCAATACCGTGCCCTGTACGCCTCAGGGCTCACTCTGCCAGTCCAACCCTGATGATCCAGCTAGCTCTGCAATGCAGCAACCGCTGCATGGCTAATCTCTTCCCAGCTCTGCTTCCCAGCCTAGCCCTGAGTCTGTACCGAGACAGAAGTCTTTCTCCTGACGACTGTGAGGAACGGCGTTGTGTACTTACAAACGAGCATGTGCGAGTGTTCCCACAGACAGGCAGAGCAGAACAGATCCCGCGTCACATACAGATTAACCAAGTCCCACAGAGGTCGTGACATGGATGGATTTTCAGAGCAGTTCTCAGCCCTCCTCAGAAGTTCTGTCATCTCTCCCCCTCTTCTCCTGGCACTACATCAGCGTGTCTGTCTGGGACTCATCCCCGACTGATCACACAGCCTGCTCCCATCCACTGCCTGCCCGCCCTTCGAGATTCCCAAAGACAAACATGCACCTACTCTTGCAGAAGGGAGATGCTAGAGATGCACATAAAAACCCTCAGTGTATCTTCTGAACTACCTCTTCCACTTTTTCTGACAGAGCTGTCTTCTCGCAGCAGTTAAAACACCTGAAAGCTTCCGCAATCACGGTGCTGGGGACATCTGGGTGCTGTGGGGAGAGCCGAGATCAGGGTTTGGGTCACTGCAGCCACCAGAAGAGGTCTGCATGCAGAGGCAGAGCTCTCAAGCATACTGGAAACGAGCAGCTGTGGAAATTCAAGGTCACAGAGGAGCTACAGTCGGTGGCTGGGATAAAGCTGGGAGTACATAGAGAGAACAAGGGAAAAAAAAAACCAGCCAGAGGCAATATAAGTGAGAAAAGAGGCGAAGAAGGAGAAGGAAATGCTGACAGAGCAATTGTTTAGAGGGACAATATATTCTTAAATAGAGAGAAGAGATGACAGTGAAAGGAAAGAGAAAACAACTAATGGACAGGGGCAGCTAAGCCCTCTCACTTCAGAGCTCACTGAGAACCTGCACAGGCTTTGTTACCCTGGATTTGGCACATACCCTGGCTTTGGGGTAAAAAGCAATAGTCGCAACCTGAAACCTTTTCCTTTTCTCGTATGTGGTGCAAGGCTATGGATGAAAGCAGTTTTGGTACATCGTCAAGACTGCCACACCTATGCAGCACTGGCAGCTGATACTTCTGCTCTTCGTTATTAACGTACCTGTCTCGCCAGATGCATGGACAGAGGACCAGACTGTAAATTAGTTTTATCATAACTGCCATAGACTACATAGGTTGCTGGGAGCTGTACTGAACTCATCATATATCACTATAAACTAGTCTCAAGGAAAGAAGCAAGAACAAAAAAATTAAATACCTGGGGTTTATTTTCCCCTCTCAAAGCATATAGTGCCTGCAAGTAAAACTGATTTCCATGAATTATTCAATCTACTCAGTCCTGAGTGAAAATGACTCTCTGGGAAGCAGCTAACAGGTTTTCCTGCCTTGGAGATAATGATATCTCTCAGTTATTTTTCCATATTCTGCACGCAATTAAAGTATTGAAGTTTTGACCAGGTATTTTCCACACATAAGGGAAGGGCTCATTCACATGATCTAACGCACACAGCTAGGGGGTCTTGAGTTTCCTGCACTTTTTGCATGTCATGAGGAATGCCTCAGTAATAACAAAACCCCCCAAAACAATCAAGACTGCATTTCTAAACCATCACCTCAGAATAGGTTTTCCAAGCACCACTGACTCCGCTCTGCAGTCGGTCTGTGAAACAGCACATGAAAATGTAAATGTTTTGCTCAGCATCTCCCAAGGAATAAATGACAGTCAAAACCAGCTTGTAGCTCTCTCGCTTTGAGTCGTGCCTTTGACTTTGCTGATCAACCTTTTCACAGCTGGTAAGGACAGGCACAGGATTATCAGTGCTCATCTGCCAGCTAATGCCAACTGCTTTATGCTGATTTCCATCCCTTCAGCTGGCAAAGGCAAGAAAACCTGTATTAATTATCATTAAAAGCATTTAAAGTGAGCAGTTAAATCTACCAGTAGCAACTCCACGAAATGGAAAAACCCAAACTGAAACAGCAGTACACACCTGTTTTTGCTGTCCTTACTCAGAATATGAATATAACATGGGAAGAGATGATTTCTTTCCCTATACTGTAACCTCACCGACTAAAACAGCAGGGAGGACAAAGACAGGGGGGTTGTCCCTGGGTTCCTTCTAATCTTTCCTTTGAGTTCCTCTGAAATTAAAACCCAGATTGCTTTTGCTTTCCAATTTTAATACGGAGTAGCTCATCAGGGTTAGTCAAACTGAGAAATTTGCATGTACGTGTATCTCACACATGTATTTTGCACCATAAATACACCCCAAAGTAATATTTCTGTTTCGTTTCCATGAAAGTTGTGCCTCAGTGAGGACAGCAGAGTGAGGTCCCCATTGCAAAGTGCTCCCTGTCTCCCTCCCCATCTACCCTGTCTCCCTTAACCTTGAGAAGCGAACGCTAGAGGAAAAAGAAAAAAGCCTAAATCCTCCTTTGTCAGACACCCTGGCTGTGGCTCAGAGCTGTTACATAGAGGCTGTGTGCTCCTGAATGCTAAATAAGCTCCCAGGCTACATACTTTCTCTTGGCGGAGCTTAAAAAGAGCTCTCACTCCGCACAGGGACGTGTTGGCATGGCAACATGGAAAAAAGAAATCAGCAACGCCTGGCACTCCTCGCAGGAGCAGCAGACTGACTGCGCGACTCATTTTCGTAACTGATCTGATGGTACCGACCTCCTCTCCGCCAAAGGTTAAACCCTTGCCCTGGGGTGAGTGGAAGGGCCGATGTCCAGCCTGCGTGCTGGCAGGACTTGCCTCCATCAGACGCACCTAGGGATGGCAGGGAGCTGTACAGGCCTTGCACTAGGCTAACCTGTGGTTCCTTAGGGCTGGAAAGGACGCCAAGCCACAGACATGAGCATCCGCAATGGGGAAAGGAGAAGAAGGGATTTGCAAAACGCGTGGCCGAGCGGGTTAATGACTGTGGCTCCGGGTTCTTCTGCTCCACAGTGTGTGAGACCCTGAGAACAGATAATTGCCTGTGCATGGGGTGAGTGGGCCAGGAAATGAGGCAGGAAATGCCTACCAGCATGTCCCATGTTGTCACCTAAGAACCTGCTGCTTCTCTTTCAAGGTGACTTTGGAGCAGAAGATGCCATTTCAGCTCTGCCTGAAACAATAGCAGCTGTGTGTCTGCAAAACAAGGCTCTGTTGTTTTGTAATGAACCTTCCTCCAAATCTTCCTGCCCTGTGATCAAAACCGGAATGGAAAATTATATGCTGGCACAGTCCCCAGTGATACCACCTTCCAGCTGCAAGCGCAAAGACCACTGCCCACTGCCAGATACTGCCTAGTGCCTCTGCGTGTCCTTCGTGCTGCCATCCTAGGGATGGAGACCGTGATGGCTTCCCCTCAGACATGACAGGGAAGAGCCATCAAAGCGCTCCACCTTCACCTCTCTGCAAGAGGCAGAGCTGAGCCAAACCCAGAGGGCAGGAGCCTGCGGAGAGGCAGGATGCAGCCCTGCACACGGCCGTGCCGCCTGCCCATGGCTCTGCCGCAGCCCTCCTGCGTGATGCGGGGTAGCTCTCTTCACCCAAAAAAGGGGGGAACAAAACTCCCAGGATGCGTTCTGTATTTGATGGGATATTGGTTCTTCTGCAGCAACAGCTATCCTGGCTACAGCAGCGCCCCGAGAACGGCTGCAGATTTTCCAAAGGCAACTTTGATAAACAGCGCTCATGGCGTACAGTCTGAATTACCGGTGTGGTTGGAATAACATGTTATGAAAGATATTTTCTCCACATCCCAGCCTTGTTGCTCCTTGCTGCATTTCTGAGGTTGTTATCGATTACGTTTTTCTGGGAACACTGACGGCACCAAGTGAGCACTGGTTGCCAGGCCAACACACGCACAGCCGTTTCGCTCTTACTCCTTAAGGAAGCACAGCTGCTTATAAAATTTCCTCTTACGATGCTCATACTGTAACAAGAAAACACCAAAGTGAATCAAAACACCAAAAGGGAGCGCAAAGGAAATGGCTGGTTGATGGCCAGATTCAACGCTGCCATGGCCCAATGCAGCAGTTGACTCTAACGGTGTAATTGCACCTGGTTTGAAATACAGTTTTCAAAAGCAAATCTGAACCGCATACTGGCATTTTCATAAGAGCTTTAGGGATAAAAGGGACTGATGGCTCAACTTCTTTGGCTCTCTGACTCCCAGTTATGGGAATCAATGGCACCTGCACACAGGCTTATCTCACCCCACCCCCTTTCAGGCAATAATTTTTGCATGCTTGCACTGCCCCAAACTGTGCCAGACCCTCCAGCTCCTACCAATACATTTCAATCACGGACTGACTGATTTCTGAAGTCCCAAAACGAGGTGGGAGGGCAGAGCCAGCTCCTCAGAGAGGTTAGGGTTAGGCAAAATGCAATGTCTTACTGGATTTAGGGACAGAAAAACCTGCAACTGGTCTCTGCACCAGCTAGTGAATATTCAGAGTCAAGGAGAAGAGAGCTGGAAGTAGGGGATGCATGGGAAAAGATGGCATTTCTCTGGCCTCATTCCTGGTCCTCTGCAGAACAACTGAGAAGGATTTCTACAGCAAGTTTAACAGAGAACAGTAAAAATAACATTTTCTACAAGTGCCCCAAAGAGTCTCTGCTGCCTATGCTTTCTTCAGCAACAAAATTTGAACATGTCTAAAATATTCCAATAATGTGTCACAAAAAATGACACTTGTATTACTTCTAACACAGAGAAGAAAAGTTTCAGAAGTCTGGCACGTTTGCCTGTATCTAAATTGGCAAAGAAAATGGTGCGCAGTAATTACTGTCACATTTCCTGGGTAAAGGGAGGGAGATCAAAATGCCTAATTAACAGCTTCTTTCCCATGGGAGCTATCAATGACATGGTAACACGCATTCTTCCAGCTTTGTAAAATAAACAACTAAACCAGGAAAAACACAGCAATCACATTCATCTTTGAACGCCGTTGATTTTGCATCCTTCTCTGCATTTTGTCTGTGTTGTTCAAGACATGCAGCTTCCTGAAACTGCACATGCGACAATAAGGCTGGGAGGCTCCTTTGGGGAACAGGCGTTCAGGGAATCTGGGGGGGGCTCTGGTAACTCCAGGAAGGCTTGGGCAGCAGCAGGACGACCAGTGCAAACAGCCAAATGAAAAGGAAAGCTCTGACAAAGCAGTCCTGTTGGAAAAACTAAGGCGGCCTCTGTACAAAGAAGGCCTGTTTGTATGTTTACTGGCAGTGCCATCTTAGTATTACCACTTGTATGGCAGCAGAGAAAGAAAAAAGACAGACATACAAAGGAAAAGAAGATTAAATGAGAAGTCACTAGAGAGGGAAAAACCATTAACACACCATGGCACCAAGCGATGACTCGGCGCAGTTTCAGCCCGGAGAGGCTGTTGTGTTTACTGAACCCATGCGCAAAGCTGCCGTCTTGCCCCCGCACAACCTGCCATTGCAGCTTCAGTCCCGGCCCTCATGGGCTGAGCACCCTGAGCCAGAAGAACTCAGCATCATGGTGATTTTCTAACAGCACAGTGGTGGTTAGGGCCGTGAACAAGATCCTCTTTACCTGGAGACTTGTTACTAGAAGGCAAGGCTACGGAAGATGATGGGATACAGACTGTTTCCTTGACACGCTGCCAGGTGGCTGAAACAAGCACAATCCCTGTCTTCAACATGGGGTTTTTTTCAGAGCCAACCTAAAGGTACTCCCTGTACTCCCCACCTCTGCTCAAGTACTTACTGGCTATGCCAGGGCAGTCTTTCTGGCTGACATTCCCTGCAGTTTATTTAAATATTCTTAAAGATTAGCTAGTCAGAGGAATAGAATTGTTGCAATTGCCCATTTAATCTGGCTCAACAAAGTCTAAAACAAATGGCTGAATTAGGATAAATTACATTCAAGGCTGTAATGTGATTTGCCCCTTCCTGCTTTTCTGCTTGGGTGTTCCTGCTTCCCGCCCCGGCTCTGCTCCCTTCACAGCTCTCTGCCTCACCTCTCCTAGCTCTCCCACTGCTGGGTCTCATCCTCCAACCATTCCCAGCCCCTCACTCCTCCTCTTCAGCTCAATACTGCCACTTCTTCATTCCTCTTCACAGATCTAGGGTTCTCCCTTCTTTCTGTTCCACTTACAGACTAAAATATATCAGTCTCTTGGTACACCCAACCACCAAAAATCTTGGCCTCTCTCATTTATCTGTCACAGGCTCCCTCTCGCCTACCTTTCCTATGACTCAAGGGCTCTAAAAAACAAGGCAGTAGAGCTCAACCTGTGGTCAGTCCTCTGTGCTGTGTTAGGAAGCCTGCTACAATTTTCTGGCAGTCTCTTTGCATCCCACGTGGTTTGGGTACTCTGCCAATTAATGAAGGGCTCCGTTTGTCGTTCTGGCAGGACGCGTTACTGTCCTTAACATTGGCTGACACCAAGACAGAGCCACTGTCCTGAGGCTCTGGTAATAGGATTTCAGGAAATGCATCCCCTTCATCTGTCAAAAAAATAATTCATCAAATAACTGTGCGGGTAATCCAAACCCCCTCTGATTATAAACCTGAATTTAGCATATAATGAAGAAAGTACTCAATTGGCTGAGTCACTGTACATAAAGACATATTGTAGAAGATGCTTCACAATGCATCTAACTACTTTTACTCCTAATTATATATATTTGACAGGTTAGTCATTATATTACTGAAAAGAAAAATAAATGCATTTTAAATGTAAAAAACCAAACCTTTGCAGCATGATGTTCCTTGCAAGTCAAATACGATGGATTGTGTTGAATTGCTGGTTCCCAGAGAATGCTGCAGCACACCTGTACTGCTCCTCTGCACTTCCTTCCAGTTAGTTGACCACGATTTTTCAGTAAGCAAAAAAAAAGGCTGCCACTCATATTTCATTACAAGTCAAACACATCCTGTGCTCTACCATGGGGTCCAATCCAAAACTTCCACATCAGCCCACTTCAGTGTGAGTTCCTGAAGATTATCACGCCTCCCTTACAGCACACATCTCACATGACATGAAAATGTTTGGCTTCACGAGCTACAGATCTCATCCGCCCCTCTTAGTACTTCCAAAATCCTCACCCAAAGGCACTCTGTGTCTGTATGCAGGTGAGAAACGACATGTACAGGCGTGGATCAGGGAGAGCACATCGAAACTCAGTGGATCTCAGGCTACGGGATGCTGCAGACAGCCCCAAAGGGCAAGGTGTCTTGGGAGCAGTGTGGGACTTGTGGTTGGCAGAGGCTGTGGATGGAGTAGGGCTAAGCTCATCTGCCAGGGGCAGCCCAAGTATATATACAAATAAAAATATATATAAAAAGGAATAACCGCCCTTACTTATATCACATCCATAACAGTTTCCTATGTGTTGTGCTGAAAACCCCAGCCTATTCTCTCTCACATATTTGCCTGTGATTTCAGTGGATGCCAGATCAGGCCCTGAGGCTGCCCTGTCCGCAGCGCTGTGCTCTCTCCCACGTTCCCATCGGTCCGTTTGAAAGGGGGGCATTGATGTGTCTCCATAATGCAGCCATTACACAGCGCGATACCGAGACAGATCAATCAAAGGCAACACAACGGCCAGATTCAGAGGATTCCAAAATTGAGGTCAGACTCAATAACTCTTAGACAGATGCCAAGAGAGAGAGAAACACATATATACAGGAAGGCAAATTTTAACTGTGCAAACCTAAAAATGTCACTTGCAGTGATGGATTGGATGCGTTTTGGCAAGAACTGTTATTTCCTCCCCCATTACCACCCCCCGCTTCTGCATCAGTGTTGGCATAAGGTGCCTTTGTCTTGGTGGCCTGACTCTAATCTTCCCCTTAACACACAGCCCTCGGATTTTACAGCATGAGCCCTGCAAACATGTGCCCTGCTGCTTTGCTGTGCCTCGCAGGGACTAGTGCGCTGCCACAGCATACCTCTCCCTAGGAGAGGCCCATTTTGTGACTAAATCCCAGCTCCTGGGTCAGTCAGGCACTGGAGAGCTTCTTTAGGCAAAACACCTCAAAATGTAACCGAGCTCTCATCAGTAGGGATGGCGTGATGGATGGCTGCCTGGGAAATGCTCTGTTCGTACTAGTGCTCCACTGTGGATGAGCTGGTTGTTGCAGTGGCTAGGGATTCAGGATTCCAACATGAAGGCTGAGAAGCCAGAGATTTTTCTAGGTTATGGTGCTGGATTTGCACCAGGGAAAAGAAAATCCCTGTAAATACACTCAAACCCACAGTTTGGCTTAATTATCTTGGTTGACCTTGGCTTCCTGTGCATTTTCTCCTCAGCTGTTTGGAGTCAGTAAGCTACTACAAATGACTGAACGATTCACGTTATTGGTAATTATGTGTATCAGAGTGGCGTTTAAAAACTCTAAGTGATAAAACACCCCACTGCAGTTAAAATCTACAAGCAGACAAACACAGCAAAGATGACTGAATTTGGTGGAGAATGGCAATCCTGTTTTCAAGATCAAACTCTGAATCAAAAACCAAAAATCTACCTCTAAACTTCCTGCTTCACAACGCATGAAGCACATCCAGGTAGTAAGTAGTAGTCTAAAATGGCAACACACACCCCAGTCCCTTTCTATCACTACAGTAAGTTGCCAACAGGGTTCTCTTCAAAAGGAGAAAAATAATTAAAAATATATCTTAAGTATCCATAAGATTATTTATGTTGCATTAATTAAATACAGGTATAGCTAGTGTGTGAGTGTGCAGTGCACAAATCTCCAGAGAGCTAGGAATTCATGCATGAAGGCAAGCAGTTTTAGGGACTTTCTGGAGCTCAAGGACAAACAAAGATGCAGCTATATTAAGACTCCCAAACAAAAACTGTATGTATCGACAGTAAGTCCCCACACCAGAGATCTTGCAATCGAAGCAGACGGTGAGAAAAAAGCAGGGGAGGAGGAAATGAGGCCACAAAGTGGTGATTGAAGCAATCTTCACCCGGATCAGGAGTAGTCTTGTTCCCTTGGCAAGTGTGTGTCCCCAGTCCCAGTGCCTGCCTTTGACCATACTGCATCATTTTTTCTTGTTTTGCTATTTAACTCCTTGTCTCAAAAAGCAACATGAAAATACACTACTACAATGCCTGCTGATGGGCAGCAGTGGGTTCCTGGCTCCTCTCACCCATTACCTGCAAACTCCTCAATTAAACCTCTCTCAAGACACTAACCACCACCCAGAACCTGAACTAAGAGAGCCTGAGAAGAGCATTTCTCTCCTCCCTTTCTAAGGAGAGGAAATTCCTCTTTATCCTGTAAAGTTATTCTCACTTCTCCATGTGTATGGGTGGGACTTGTCCAAGACTGTGTGAAAAATCTGTGGCAAGGGTGAGAAATGCACTCAGTCTCCCCATGGTCCATGTCAACCCCTAAGAGCTGCAGCATCTTACTTCTGTGATTCCTGTACATCTGCTCCTATGTATTTGCTGGCCAAGCATAGCACAAAGTCGGGTTACAGCAAAGAGACAAGACCTTCTTATTATCCCCCAAAACAATCACCAACAGTGTGTTCACCTGAATGCTTACACAAGATTTCTTTTACCTTTGGCTTTCAAATTTTGGCTGGATAGCCAAAGAACAGACTCTGAAAATCTAAACCCATTTACTTTTAGCGGAGAGGTCCATTTCCAGCACAATTGCTTTTGAAATGACCGTAGGTCCAAGAGCCTTAAAATTCTCCAGCTGCTGAGAAATTATGGATAGCATCTCCAAATGCTGTCACCAGCCAACAAACATTGCTTGAAAGCTCTCTTTAGCATGCATGGAAGAATGCATCAAGGGCAGTTGTGTCTGTACAAGGGAAATTCTTGCACTGTACATTTGGGTTTTAAAGTGGGAACTCTGCACCGAGAGAATTAGCATTTACTTCTAAAAGAGGAAACTTCCTTTGCATATTTCATTTTGACACAGTCACACCTTTTTTTTTTTTTTTTCCCCTCCAAATAACAAGCTGAATCCTAAAATCCTAACATAGTTTACAAATAGGCAAAGCCCCAGTGAGCATCCAGTGAAATACGTCTGGGCAAGGATGAATAAATGCTGACGCTGAATTGCGGTACTCCTGGTCAGATTAAGCAATATTAAGCAATATTATTCTGCAAATAGTTGGTGGTTTCAAGAAGGTGTTGTTACTTGTGAGTAATAACAGGAGAACCCATCCTTCATGCACACACAAACACAACGCAAGAGCAACATGAGCTATCTGTGCACAACAGCCGAGTGGTTTCCTACTCCCTTCCAGCCCAGAGTAGCTGAGTGGCTGCTCTACACCAGCCTATGCTCTCTTTCCCCAGAGTGGTGACCCTGTCCCATCTACCAAGACGCACTAAGGCACCATCTTGCTTTTCCTGAAGTCTTCTCATAGCACTGCCCAGGATCCTGGGTAAGGACAAAAGCTATGCAAACACAGGTGAAGATGCAGCCCTGTGAAGAGCTAGCGCCCTTCTAAGACATGTTTCCTCATGTCAGCTCCCCTGTGCCCCGGGGCATGCTTGGTTCCAGTTAACATTTCCCCTTGGAGAAACAGCATCCAGTGGTCTGTAGAGCCCCATGTTCAGTGGCGGGGCATTGAGGTGCCATTACCTGGGGTTTCCCTGTCCCCTGCCGACACCTCTCCGTTGATTCCATTCTCTTTGGTCCGAGCATATGTCCCCGGCTGCTCGTGGCTGCCTAGCCCCGGCTCCTCATCCTCTCGGTAGGGAAATCCATTGGCACTTCTGACCAGTCCGGCACCTGTGCTGCCCTGTTCCTTAATTTCAGGTGAATGTGGGTGTGAAGAAGCCTCTGTTAGCTGACCCGAAGTCCAGTGCGGTGCCTTGGCTTCGTCTTTCCTATCCTCCGCCATGGTTCCTTGTCGTCACCGCTTGGCCTGTAACGACATGAGCAGGAGAGATCAGCTCCAAGTGGGCGACTGTGCCCCTGACAGGCTGCAACTGGGCGCAGGACAGGCACATTACCAGCAGCACTGCCAGGGAAACTTCCATCCAGCAGATGAGAGAGGTTTTAAATGCAAAAGTACTGCTGCTTGTCTGACCTGGGCGTAAGCAAACTGCTTTAAAATCAAAATAAACCACAAGCAGGAAAAGTTACAGGTCAAGTCCTCCCTGACTCTTCTATGCTTTGTAATTATTAGCACCAGTTTCTTGAGGGCTGTCCTTTCGTTAATCTGATTTTAACTCACTAATTACAGTTAAACGTAGACCTACTTAACGCGAAGTGAATCGGTCATCGTAAGGCAGCAACATCTCCACAGGTGATAAAGGGAAGAATGGCACAACTGCTCAAGGAAGCGAAGCTGCTGCTGCAATTTTCATTGCAGTTGCAAAGAGCAAGTGCTCTTCGGGCACAGAACTGCAGTGTGATCTCTCCTCTGAGGCACCTGCAATTTGCTGCTAGCCATGACAGAAACCACGCTGGAGAACACTGACTGGGTTCCCAAACATATGTGCTATTTGACCCTATTTATATCCCCTCTTACTTGCTGTTTTACGAACATTCACACTCATTCCTTTCTGTCCAAAACAGCCTGTGGCGAACAGTTGTTTCCCACACAAGCATTTGCATTCTCTTATGACTATTAGTATTTATACATAAACAAAACTAATCATTATTTGCTACTTCACACGTATTTCACTCCTGTTAATTAGCAAGGAAAGGAAGCCACTGCACAAGCTTTGGCTATTCCTCATAGAAAAATGTAGTAGTAGCAGCTCCTCAATACCTAAGCCCAGAGAAACAACATAGTGCAATCTGTGTTTTGATGATAAGGTAACTTCTGGCTGAGAGAGAAAGGCTTGACCTGAGATAACTACTTCATAGCAGGCCTTTGCCAAAATCTTGCCATCTTTTTTTCCCTGGGAGAAAAAACCCAAACAAACCCAAAACATTACCTAAAAGAAATCAGCTGAACACAATCAACAAGCCACGTATCACAGAGGCCGTGCAGTCTAGAAAAGAATGCACAAAACTGGATGGTGCATATATTCTGCAGACATTTAACAAAAACCAAACCAACAAACCAGAAAAAAGGTCCTAGTTCCCACAGCATTGGGTCAGTTTGCAGAAAATCCTCTAAATGTAAGGAAAAGCTATTGTTATTTGTCAGATAATCATTCACAATTGACATCTCTACCCCTTTCTGATCAGATATTATCATTTAATAATAATGGCTTTCAGAGCTACTTTAAATTAAAAAAAGGATGGTGAGTCATGAAAATTAGATTTCATCACAATAAATATATGACTAACACTGTAGTTCCACTCTAAAAGGGAGTAATAATTCTTTTGCCTCTTGGTGAAACCGTGGTGTTTTGGGACGCGCAGCTTTGTCTGCTCTCACCCTGACCCAGCACCATTCCCTGGGAATAACTAATGGCATAAAGATTGCAGGAGCAGGTGAAACTTCAAGCCCAGTGTTTCCTCGGAGCTATAATGAAAATGGTGGGCTGAGCAGTATCACAAAGCTCGGTGGCAATGAGACATGCCACAACCAACCACAGAAATAGTAAATACACTCCACAGTGCTTTGCCTTCCCCTCCTCCTTTACCTTGATGGGGAAACTCATCAGTGAGCCATTCTGCATATACAGCAAGGGCCTTAGTGCAGCCATCTCAAATCATACCAGAAGAGTTGATGGGGTAATTATGGAGGAGAGAACCCAAGATGGGTAAAGACCATTTCCTACACACCAAGGAGATAACTCTCTGCCTCCACGTTTGTTTACTGCATGACACTAGAGAACATTTTTCTGATCAGAGCCTTTCCAAAGCATGAGGCCATAGCACAAATGTCTCCCTCCATACAGCAGTGAGCAGCACACATCCAAAGCCACCGACGTCTGAGGACAGAACAGAGCTTGTTCTGGGGAAAAAAGGAGGCATTCTCATCTATGTCCCCTGAGGAAGCTCAGAAAAAAAAAAAAAAAAGGAAAAAAAAAAAAAGGAGGAAAAAAGAACAAACTAAAACCCAAACCCTAACTCAAGGCTTTCCCCACTAATGCAGCGCACTTGGTACCTGACAGCAAGCCCCAGGAGCAGTATGAACCTGCCCATCAGCTTCAGCAGGTCAGCCCCCTGGTCACCCACAAGAGGAGCCCAGAGGCTCAGCAGGGAGAGGGAGGGTTATGCAAGAGCCGAGCGTGGGGAACGCTGTACTGAAAATCTGGGATGAACGTAGCAGTTATTATCCCACCGCTGCAGTTTGGAGGCTGTTATCCCTGAAGTGCCCTTCCCTGTTCCAGGCAGACACTCCCTGCTTCACTTGAAGCTCTTGAGGAAGGTTATTCACTTCCTTACAATGGACTGTGTCACAGAAGTCCTCTGTGAAAGTAACAGAAGTGCTTTTATCTTTAAAAATAAATACAGTGGGCAGGCTTCAATGAGAGCTGTGTATATCTGGAGGCAGAATTTGTCTCAGTATTTATAATAGATGGTTACAGAGTGAAACATGGATGAATTCATTCTTGACTCTCTGTTATTCATCAAGTGCTCTCAGAGTTTATAATGGTAGTAGAAACACAGCGAGTGAATCACACAATGCATCTTTGTACTCAGCAATTTAGCAATGACTATCTGCTGTACGGCGTGATTCATCCACAGCTCAGGTTCAAACCCAGAATACACGGGTGTGCTTTTTACCATCATGTTACTTGTTTTTCTGTCATTTCATTAGCACACCATGGAATTAAATTAATCAAGTAATTCAAATATTGACACAGAAATATCAAGAGTGGACAAATATTATGGCAGAATTGAAATAGCGTTAGGTATATAAAAAGAAGAAACCTGGAATAGCTTGGACAATCTAGGGAAACACGGTACTTCATGAAGGCACAAAGTTCTTCTTTCCACTAAGATTTTCTTATTCTTTGCATAAACTGCAATGAAGGCTTTCAAAAAACATCAGAAAAGAAGGCACAGCTAGTCCTCTAAAATGTCATATGGCTTAGTTAAAAAATTGGATATTTATGAGCCTTTTTTCCCTGCCCATTATAGCAGAACCTCAGTATCAAAGAATATGCAGCAGCAATCTTATTAGTGCGTTCTCACCTATATGTTCTCACAGTTTTTCTTCATCCATCAGCTGAAGATAGCGGTGGTAAGAGGGTGACCAAGGTAGGTGGCTGGACCGTGGGAGGCCCAGGTGAGCAGGAGGGCTGCTGGAAGGGCGGCAGAGCTTGTGGGGCTGTACCAGCCTTGGCTGCACCAATGCCCCAGCACAGCCCTTTGCTCCAACGCCATCCTGGGGACACCATGCCAGTATGCCACGGGGCATGAGTGTGGGCCTCAGCACAAGCTGTGCCAGCTACACGGCAAGGGATTGTGGAAACACTCCTCTTTCATTATGTTCCCCACCTTGAAGCCTGACCAAAGCCAACCGTGCAAACTGGGGTATGGGAGTGGGGATGGGAAATGCCCCCTCCTCCTCGAGCAGGCGCAGTTGTGTACCAGACCACATCAGTGATACTGACACACATCTGAGGACCATGCACAGCCCTCCACAAAAAGCCCCCAGGCTGACATGCAGGATGTGACCCCAGCCATTCCCTTTCTGGAGAGATCACTCTCCACCAGCAGCAGCAGCGAAACGGCAGTGAAGAGACACTTTGGAGACCTTAAATTCATGTCGTTGTAAATTGCATTATGCATTATGGACCTGAACTGGACATCCTGCCTTCTAAAATTAATAACTTGTAGCAGAAATGATGGTAAAAACAAATTCCCCCATCCTTTTCAGCCATTTGGGAACCGTACAGAGACAAAAAATATTTAAATAACTTGGAATAAACACAAACCAAAAATTTCCCAAGAACCTCATGGGGAACATGTGGGCCAACTTTGTAGTTACCTCCTCCTTTCACGGACACAGTATAAACATTTCTTAACCCATACACTCTTTTATGTGATACCAGCTCCTGCTGTCGTGGCTGGGTTGAACCAAGCCTGAGTGCTTTGAACTCAACACACAACAAAATGCCCTCAGTAATACAGCATGAGAGCATGATATGCAAAGCCCAAGCTATTGCTGATTTAAACACCCTGTTGTGTTAGCTGTCCTTCTATATATTTTGACCACATCTTGCAGAATCTTCTTAGCATTATATTAACATTGCCTTTCCGTGTAAGCTGATGAATTTTCTATGCATTTCACTTTTTAAGAGAACAGAATTAGGCCAATACTGAAGGATTTTGCAAAAACCCTGCCTTCCTGCTTGAAGCTGTGTTTTTACCTACTCCTGTGCCTGTAAGTCAATTCACAGTGAAATGAGGCTATTTGATTTCAGGGAAGCTAATTCATTAACTAAGAGAAATAGCCACCTGGATACACTGAGAAAGAGCTACAACTCCACTTCAGGGGAGAGAATAACACTGGACGTTCCTAAAAGGAGAAACAACAGACTCCTCCAAAAAGAAAAGCAAACCCTGGCAGGGGGCCTGGCCCGATCCTGAGCTTGGTGGAAGGGGAGGAGAGGGTAAGTGCCCCCTGTATGGTTCCAGGGCAAATTCAGCCCCTGCTCCTGAGTGTGGAGCCAGGAATTGCTCCATGGAGGCAGGCTGGGGTGCAGAGACATGGCTAGCATGACCTCAGGCACTCAGGGCTTCATAAATTCCTGAATAAGACTGCTGAAAAGAGAATTTTTAAATGAAATTTAAGAAATTCAGGTAATTTCTTTCAGAGAAAAGAAATCTATAAGGCAAGGTGTTTATAAATTTTTAAAGAGGGTACCAAGAAGCAGAGAAGAATGAAATTGCCTCCAAAATTAGTTATATTAAAAAAAATAAAATCCTTTCTTAACATAAAAAGCCCAAATCATACATAAATTGGATATTAGGAAAAACTTCTTCACTGAAAGGGTTATCAGGCATTGGAACGGGCTGCCCAGGGAAGTGGTTGAGGCACCATCCCTGGAGATATTAAAAAGATGAATTGAAGTGGTGCTCGGGAATATGGTTTAGTGTTGGTGTGTGTGTTTTGTTTGGGTTTGTGGCTTGTTTTTTTCAGTTTTGTTTGTTTGTTTGGGGTTTTTTTTATGGTTGGACTAGATGATCTTAAAGGTCCCTTCCAACCTAGACGATTCTGTGAAAATCTAACTCATACTGGCAAATAACACAACCAAAAAAAACTTTAATTCATGTCCATGTACCAGCCAGCCAGTTGGGATGGTGTGTCTCAATATTAAGTATCAGGCACTGTGGATGAAGAGGTCCCAAGGGAATTTGACAGTAAATTTAACTTACTGACAACTATGTCTAGAAGAACTAAGGGAAGTTGGTAGGTACCAGGAGGCCGAAATAAAAGCAACAAGAGACAGAAGGTGGGAAATCTGGATGGACAAATTCCAATAACCTCCTGCCACCATCATAAAGTTAAGCCTGTAGCATGTAGTACCCAAACCCCATCAGTGCTATTGTCTTCTTTGACTTTCCACATATTTACAAAACAAGAGAGATAATTTTGGATGCCATGAACACATGGCTAGCTTTGCACCCACATTTTACTCCTTCATTTGAGCTAACATGCATCTTCTCTCAAATTAATTTCATTATTTCCAGATGTGAGCACTGTGCTTCACACTGATCAAGGAGAATCACAGCAAACAGCACAGGTGAAGAGAAAGTCTCATGGTGTCTGAAAGGGACCATGTTAGCTTCCCTCTGACTTAAAATGCTCAGTCATGGTCCAGAAGCCACTAAGAAGTGACCACTTGATGCTAAATGTCTAAGTGCTGTAATTCTAGTAATATGGCGTATTATTAGACAGAATTACACATTTTGTCAATTGGAGCCCCTCTACCTCTCAAGCCTAATAAAGGATGAAGAAGTTTCTCCAGTAATTTATAACAAATATGATTTATTTCTTCCTTGTCTACCGCTTGAGTTATTAGCTTGCAGCTAGATCCCTCTTTACAGACAATACAAGCAAGGCTATCTTCTTAAACACTACCTTACATCTGTTAAAAATGCAGGCAGCGTTTGTCTCCTCGCACTTGTATTAGTGTCTGGCAGTTTTTAAAGGCTTTTTCATTTCCACACCGCAAACAGTTAGTCAATAGTCACATATTCTTTGTAGAAAATCCTTTTGATTGTACCTTGGATTACAAAACAGATGAAAAATAATGGATGGTGCCTGGGCCAGAGGCTGAACAAAGGAGGCTCACTGTGGAAAGACGAGGAAAATTTACTGCAATCTGCATCCTTGCCAGTGCTGAGAAGAAGGAATGACTGCAGCCTGTGAAGCAGTCGATCAGACTTGCAGCACTGGCATGGCAGAGAGCGAGCAGAGAGCCAGAGGAGCGGCTGCTCATACTCCACGATTCTACGCACCTTCCTGCATGGTGTCCTGTCCTGTGGGTGCAGAGATTTAAACCCCTCTCAGAGTTCCCCATGGTTAGGCTGGGCATCAGCAGAGACAAGACAGGTGGGAAGCGTGGGTCACCCTGCCACAGGAGCCACACAGCTCCTGATGAAGGAGAAGGCTTTCACTTGGAGAAATGCAAATCTGACCAAACCTCCCTGCTCCGTACCGAGTAAGAAACCCTGCATGACCAGGTGGTACACCCAGGTGGTGTACAGGGTGGCCGAGATGCAGCACGGCTTGCATTTCTGTTGATACCAAACAGCTCCATCCTGTTGCAGAACATAGAAACAGGTAAATGTATGAGAACGAGTCTTGCAGCTGCCATTCCTGACCGATAGAGCTCTTCATCCCTGGGGAAGCTATTCACTTCTCTCGGCTGCTGAGCCAACCTGCTGACCTGCTCCCCTCCTCAGACACACGGGCTGCCCTCGCTCCCATGCCCAGGGACTGCATCAACTTGCTAAAACTCCGAGAATCTAAAACCAGGTGCCCTTCTCTCTTGCAATGGTGAAATCCTGGTACTAGCAGTTTCTGCCTGCAATAACAACATCTACCATAGAGCTCGGTTCTAGCTAAAAAGCTGGAAGAAACCCTACACACCCTTTCCTGCTCCAACACCACCCCTTTTCTACAAACCATTTCTATTGACAGCGCTGCATTTTTACACCATTTACCATTCATCACACACCCTCACACACCCCCATCTATCACTAATCATAATTGCTTCCTGCAGGAGAGAGGAAAGGCGTTTTAGCTGGTGAAGGAGATGGTAACCATAACAACAGCACCATGACAACTCTAAGTGATATCTGAAACAAAAAATAAGGCAAAAACTTATTATCAATAAATTTGGTCTGTGATAAGGACAGCAAAAGCACTAAAAAAAGTAATACCAGTACGTAAAGGTACCAACATGAAGAAACACAGGTCCCTCTGGATGAAACTGCACGCAACCCTTCTGCAAATTTTAAGATAAGCCACCATGACAGCCTTGTCTTCTGATCAGTAAACAGAAGACAGTCCCTGCTCAGTCGTACCTGAGATCTCTCCTGCCTCGGGGAGCTGGAGGGACTGAAGGATGGAAGGAGTGCTGCTGGGAAGCTGGGATGTTTCCTGGCAGCCAGAAGACTCCCAAATTTATCAGTGGAGTCTTTTGTTTCCAGAAGACTCATTGAAGCGAGCCCTGAACAAGGACAGGATTGCTCCCAGGGGAGCACCTCAGAGTCAGACACACCACATTGATTTTTCCACCAAGCACAATTTCAAATGGGCATCGTGAGCCCTCTCCATGCACATTACAGAAGGCATTGCAGTTGGCAGGCTTGTTCAAAACACCAGGCTCTACAGCCATTAGCCAGAGACCATGTAAACAACCCGTGCCAATCCCGGCAGAAAAAAAGATTTGCCCACACTCGTGGCTACACTGGCTTTGTCACCCTCAGTGCAGGAGGCACAGAGGGCAGAAAAAGCACCACAAACAAACAGCACTGGCTCCAAGCGCTGCTTGCAGATAATAGAGTTATTCCAGGTGTGATCAGACAGGAAAACGTCGAAAGAAGCAGCTGCACGATGTGACCCTGTTGGGGCTTTTCAGGGGGAATTCTGCTCACCAGTTTGCTACACAGGATTGATTCAGGAGAGTACTGAAGTGGTCGATTCAATCCTCGCCAAGGAGACGGCTGAAAATCCGTAACAACACAGCCAAGCTGAAGGAAGGGCTATGTAAGACAAGGGTGTTCAAAATACTACCTAAGGGGAAAAATTCTCCATCGGTCAGGAAAGAAGAAGTAGAAGAAGTATACAATTGCTATAGTCATTGCAGGCTGGGGGAGGGGGGTGAGGAGGGAGGGAAATAGAAAAAAAAAAAAAAAAAGGTAGAACTACTAGAAATACTCACAAATGTATCACACTAAAAGCACTGTGGCTGCCAACATTTCACTAGTTTGGCCAGCTGAAATCTTGTCAACACTGGCCAGCTAATAAAAATGAACACTGAATGCTTGGTTCCCCTCCCCACTGCCACTTCCATTATAATTTTCACTGCTTATAAAAGGCTGAACCAAAGTCATCTTTTGCTTATTTATTGCACAGGTGACGCAGCACACACCACCCAGTTTACTGTCTTCTAATTCTTAGACTCATATTTTCAAGCCTGCAGTTTGAAGGATTGCCAGCCACACTGTGCATTTTCCACGGCTACTGCAAACAGGCTACATAGCTATGAGCTTCCTTTGCTCTCAAATCACACTAATCAATACTTGTATTTGGACGGGGTCTGGTAAAGGTAGCCCACAAAAAGGCGGGAGAGAAATTTTGCAGGAATTTTTTTTCCCCACGCTGACCTTGCTAAGGCACATTAATTTGATGTTGCATCTCTTCTCTCAAGAGACTCCCCGTGGATGACAGTTCAAATTAGGTAGCAAGGAATATAATTAATTATGCCAATATGTTACTGGCATATTCTCCACATAGGACAGGTCTATGCTCTTGCAAACTTCTGCGGAGCTACTCTGCATGCAGGTGAGGCAAACTGGACTGTTTAGCAGAATGGTGCTACAGACTTAACAGCTAAACAAAAACTCACACAACCAAAATCTCACTTGCCCAGAATAAGCATTTGAACTACACTTGTGCGTCTTTCCCTTCTCCGCACACACGAATTACTTTCACATCCCTTTTTCTATCGGTTTCACCAAGATCTCATCAAGCATGACACGTTTTCACACGATCTCAACTTTACTCAGCGAGCTTTTAATTAGGAAAAAAAATTGCTGCCTCTACAAATGTGTCTGCATTTTTTTATTTTTCAAAGGTCTTGCCTAACTTTCAAAACTAATTCCACCCCCACTACACCCCTGCTACACTAATTCCACCCAGTACAATAAAATACCTAGATGCTATCTTTGGGAGCATCATGATGTCAGCTACTACAAATGGTAAGAAGGCTGTCCTGGGCTAATTTCATACAGATTCTTCCCCACAAATATATACAGGAGAACACGCCTACAGCAAAATTCTGGAACACAGCATTTGCACCACACTCTGTCTCTCTATGCCCTCTCCAGGGCCACAGACCCCTGAAAAAGGGGCAGTTCAGTAACTCCAGGGGTGGACCTTCCTGATCCAGCTGCCACCCCAGCTTAATTCCGTCTTTCCATATAGAGAAGTAAATGAACACGGTCAATTATTCCACAACTGAACTAGCAACACAAAGATACTGATGTGAAAATGAGGTATAGAGGAAAGTGTCTTCAAGACCATGTGCTGCTCCTATTTGTTTGGGTAAAAATTTTTGCTCACGTGAAAAAAGTTTTCTCTCCAGGTCAAGGGCAGCAGATTATTCCTTTTCTGAGAGTGCTTTTAGCTTCACTTCATAATACTCAGACACACTGGGCAATCATGCCAGGCACACGATGGAAGCAGAAGTGTCTTATTGTCTAACAGAGGCATTGTTTATTCATGCTGAAAAAGAGCACCAGACAGAAGAAAGCTTGCTTCAAGGTCCCCCCATCCAGACCCACTTAAGCATTTTTGACTCTTAGTTTCACAGTCAGAAAAACCTTAAGAGTCGGGGCCCAGGAACCCATTACAGCCAACAGAAGCCAATGCTTTTAACTGTAGCACAAAACATTTAACTGTAAATAAACAAATAGAAATAAGGAGACAAAAGGGTTGGAAAACTGATTGGGAAAGAAGTTATTTGCAAAGTGTGCTTGCTTCTACATTTACAGCAAATTTGTCATGGATGAGCTAGTGCTAGAATCTTCTTTCCTAGGGAATGTCTGAGCAGCAACTGTCGTGCAGCAAAACCTTGGACCTACAGAGGTGGCAGGATTATTTCATCCCTTCATATTATTTTGTAACCAACAACGTTACAAACAAAGGAATTCTTTTAACTTAAATATACCCTCATGCTTGTATGACTTAAAGATATGCTGTCCACCCACATTCAGCCACACGCTCACATGACCCATGACTGTATTCCCAGGCAAATAAAATAATCTCTCCCTACCTGGAAATGAGAATACCCAGAAATCTTTTGTGCTCTCAAATGGTCTAGACAGTAAAATCACAATATTTGGGGTATAATTTTATCATGTGGTAGCTTTTCCCTGCCAAATCTTTACCCAGCCAACCCTACTGCCAACAAAAGAAAAGAAAGCAAGCAGCCACTCCTCCAGCCTGTTCGGGCACAGAGGCAGGAGGGCAGAGCCAGTATTGAAGGAACCTGCAGCCGCAGGAGTTGATTTTGAAGCCCCTTGATTTCAGAGGAAGTTTTTCTCTTTAAAGGGCTTCAATTAAGATCTTGGGATGTGCACTGAAACAGAAAGAGGATTTTATGTGCCTCAGCTTGTATTTTAACTATAGTGATTTTTTAAAAGTTTAATTTTTAATTCCTTGGGGTTTTGAATTAAGAAAATTAAGCTATCTAAAGCGTGAGGAGGAACCAACTCACTGAGTCATTCAACCTTTCTGAAATCTTAATTGCAGGACCTGCTGTTACAGCAAAGACCTATTTCAGAGACTCGTTTCCTCCCCAGGCTCTCATGGGTGTATGCAATTACCTGATTCTTGCTATGGGTTGGGTTTAACCTTGTTTTGCTGCCACCCCTTTTTCTTCCCACCCTGTGCCGAGGGGCTGATGTATGTATGTGAAGTCAACAGCATTCTCCTGGGGTAAGATGAAGAATGAATGAGTTTTGTGGGAGGCGAGGACCAAGCCCAGGGCTGGGGAATAGGGAAGGGTAAGAAAGTTGCATCGAATGAAGAAAGTGCATGTCAAGAATGATAAGATGTGACTGATGAACAAATTCAGTAACTGAGGAAAAAGTCCGGAAAAAACCCAAGCCATGGGGCTGAATGTGTGTTGTTTTAATATGAAGAGACAGCCAGGGGGAAGGAGAGAAGCTAGGATTTGCCACCTCAAATCAAACCATCCAGTCTAGACTCCTGCCACAAGCAGTGGCCAGCACGAGCTGCTCCACATGAAGAGCCAAGAACCTCCATGGAGCTTCAGTCTCACATCAACGTGTTCTCAATGCACAAAGTCTCCACTTGGTGACACAGACCTACTGATTTCCATCAGAGCCAGTTGCCTACATGTCTATGAGGATCCAGATCATCATGCACTTTCCAATACAAGCAGTGCATATAGAAAATACCTTCAAGGTGACTTTCTAGGCAAGGGAAGTAACCCATCTGTGTTCTTCCAAGGACTGTCGTCAGAAATTTCCATTAAAAGGACAAGAAGACACAAAAAGCACAACAGGACATAGGACATGCAGAGCATTAATGGAGACAGAAAAATCATGCATGCATTTATGTGTTCAGGTGCTTCTGATGTCTTTTCTGAGAGGTAACCAGAATCCAACATATGATTCATCTTGAATTTCTCTGTATTTTTTCTTTTGCAAAGTCTTTCAGCAGCACTGATGCAGATGTTGGTTTAAGATGCCTGAAAGCATTAAGTATTAATCACAAATGAAATAGAGTAGACCCGGAAAAGGAACAGAGGACTCATAGAGAATGATCAAAGATCTCGAGAAGTTTCTGTGCAAGGCTATGACTCTTTATCCTGGGAAAGAAGGGAGTGGGACAGATGTTTATAAAAATACATGCAGCACAGGGAAGAGGAAAGAAACGATCACTCTCTCCACAAAGAGCTATGGTGCATAAACAACTTGCTGGTGGCAGGCTCTCTGCAAATGAATGGTGATTCTTCCCATTGTGAATTACTCCCCACAGGGAATTACACTGTGCAGGAGGTAGTGTATGATAAAAGTTCCCATAGGTTCAAAAGGCAACTACTGAATTTCTCTTCCATTAATTTGCCCATGATTTTTCAATTTGAGAGCCTTTTCTGTGAAAGGAATGCTTTCACCACGTAAATAACACCTAAATCCTACGCAGCTTAGATATTTTATTTGCTATTATAACTTGCTGAGTATCACAATGTTTAACAAACTCTAAATAAAAATACACTGTATGACATACACTGTGTTGCACTATAAATGAAAAGCCCCTATTGCAAAGCCAGGCACTAGCAAATGAACAGCTTTGTTGGTCTCATAAGTTTCTAACTGAAACATGACATTATATTCCAGACACGTGTTCTTCCATATCCCTCTGCTGATGCAGCAAAAACAGGCTCTGGAGATTACACCGTACCACTTACGTGGGGCTGGTTCACCAGATGAAGCAAGGCAGGGCTCATTTTCAACCTGTTCTGCAGAATCAACTTGACCACCACATACTAAAAATCTACAGACAGCACACGGCGACATCTAGTTAATGACAAGATTGGGGACATCAACTGGTAGATCAGCTGAGAAAAGTGTTCTGGGATAGTGGTGATACTGAAGAGAAAAAGCACACGAGCAGCTAGGAAGACAGATGGCTCTTCCAGAAGGACCTGGTTATATATCCAGAGCCGCCACTTGTAAGGGGTCTCATGAGATACTATATGTAAATGTTTTATAAATGAGATGCTCAAAGCTGCAACAGCATAACCAAGTCTTGTATGTTTTCTTTCTCATTTAGGGCAAGCAGTCTGAAACATATGCCCCTCCACTGACCTCAGCTCTGACCCAGAGGGGCTGTCTCTGGTTGAAAAGATGATTCATTCACTCCGCTAGAAGGGCTGAATGAATAGGCAGTATTCAGACTGCAGAACGCTTATCACTTGGGATTCCCTCAAAATTCAGGTCTGACATGACTGGGTCAGTAACCACTCGCTTTTGTTCCCAGCTCCTTGAACAGAAATGTCTCTTTGCATCCTTCAGTGGTTCCCACAAATCAGGTCGATTTTTATGGCTTGCTAATTATTACTGCTAGACTTCTGCCGGGCTTCAGGATGAAAAGAAGTGTATTTCTGAAAGCTCAGGGCACAAAACTTACAGAGTAAATCACTGTCTATCTGGCAGCAACAAAATCCAGTCATGGCAGACACTTAAATATACACATCTGGATGGTGCTGAACTTTATTTATTTACGAATGGAAAGTTTTCTGCTTTTGTTGACAGAGTATATTAAAGACTGCCAAAAATGCAAAAAGAGAAAAAGAAGTAACTGTCACAAACTGGATTTCGTCAAGAGGTGCATCAACATATATCACACATACAAAGCTATCTGAAATGACATTAAGGTTGCAAGGTTACACCTCAGGAGTCTGGCTGTGAAAGAAATAAGAGATGACTGTAACTGGGTCCCCTTCTGCATATTTACTAAGCTACTGCCTAGTTCAACAAACATTTTATTCTTCTCATTCCCTCTGCCTAGATTATCCCAGTTTCCATTGCATCAGCTTCCCATCCCAGGGATCGTCCCTGTGGGCTCCAGTCCCTCACCCAGGGCCTGTTCATGTTTGCTGTCCAGACTATGGCTTTCACCACCACAAACTTTTAAAGATTTTACCCTCCTCATACCAAGATACACTTTCAGATCCTCTCCTGCAGGTTTCATCCCAAGCAGCAGCTTGAGAAGCTCAACATGAGCTGGCAACGTGTGCTCACAGCCCAGAAAGCCAACTGCATCTTGGGCTGCATCAAAAGAATGGCCAGTACATCAAGGGAGCAGGTTCTGCCCTTCTATTGCACTCTGGTGAGACCTCACCTGGAGTACTGTGTCCAGCTCTGGGACCCCCAGCACAAGAAGGTCATGGGCCTGTTGGAGCAAGTCCAGAGGAGGGCCACAGAGATAATCAGAGGGCTCGAAGACCTCTGCTATGAGGACAGACTGAGAGTTGGGGTTGTTCAGCCTGAAAAGAGAAGGCTCTGCGGAGGCCATATAGCTGCTTTCCAGCACCTAAAGGGGCCTACAGGAAAGAAGGGGAGAGACTCTTTATCAGGGAGTGTAGTGATAGGATGAGAGGTAATGGTTTTAATCTGAAAGAGGGAGATTTAGATGAGATATTAGGAAGAAATTCTTTCCTGTGAGAGTGGTGAGGCACCGGAACAGGTTGCCCAGAGAAGTTGTGGCTGCCCCATCCCTGGAGGTGTTCAAGGCCAGGCCAGATGGGGCTTCGAGCAATCTGGTCTAGTGGGAGGTGTCCATGCCCATGGCAGGCAGGTTGGAACTCAATGATCTTTAAGGTCCCTTCCAACTGTAACCATTCTATGATTCCTCATTCCCATTCCTCTGTTAACTTCCAGTTTTCCTTCCTGGACTTCTCACTCAGTCCCTCTCTACAACTTGCCTCCATCTCCATGTTTATGCATCCTCATCTTTCCCCAAGCATCCTTTACCAGAGCTGTCTTTCTGCCCCTGACCCCCTGCTTCCGCAAGTTCTTGGCCATGTTTTCTAACTTTGGTTGCCTCTGCATTTGAAAGTGTGGACTTTCTCCTCTCCCTGAGACTATAAGCAAAGGAGAGGCAGCTTGTACTTTTTTTTCTTTTTCCATTCACAGTGATATGTAATGACATGACATCAATTGGGCTGATCAAGCTCAGGGAGGTTGGAAGCAACAGAGGCTCTAGCAAATCTCTCCTGACACTCAGCAAACTTTCAAAAGATACGTTGTTCCCTCCTCAACAACAGCAAACTTGGCTTCTTCCACCTAGGCCAGGAAGGCAGCCTTGCTCCAGAAAAGGGCAGCTTAGGCCAAAACATGTGCCTAAGAGAGCAAGACAAGACTGACTGCTAGAGAGGAAAACTGCAGCCTAAACCACAAAAAGTTTGGCAAAGTAGTAATAGAAACAGAGTCTTATAATGGAAAGTAGCAAGCCACCTTAGCTGGCAGCCTCACCTAGAACATCATGATCAGCAAATGGACCGCGTGTGATGGAATGTGTATGTTATGCTCAGAGATGCACTAGCAGATAAGATGGCTGTATCCACAG
>JAOXNO010000078.1:43327658-43340755 GCA_028565335.1 Limnodromus scolopaceus
CAGGCCAGAGTCTGCTGGTCTGATTCAAAGCACAGGGTGTAAAAGTGTAAAGAGGCCTAGACTTTTACAGAGAGGCAGACAACCCTTCTTTGTATGCCCTGAAAGAAAGTATAGGTTCAATCAGGGGAAAGCATAAGAGGTCCTAGCAAAGGCATCTCAAAGGATATGCTGTACCCTCTTCATAAGCAGAGAGAGCTGCCTGCCATTCAGATCTGGGCTCTATTCCTGCCCAAACTCCTGCTGCTGCAGGAGTGACTCTGGGGGAGAGCCAGTTTGAATGCTGGGACTGCGATGGGAATGGTTTTGGACTCCATGAGCCCATCTTGCTGAGGGTAATGCTGTGTTCACGTCTCCTGTTGTGGATCCCATAATCTCTGCTCCTTTCCTCTGATGCTGCCACCTCTACATGTTTGAGCCCCAGCTGCCCTCCCCGGGTCCTAGCCATCCAAAGGGGTGCACCATGCTGGGGCCTCCTCCTAATCTCTTGTTCTCTGCAAGCTAGTGCTGAGTAACAGGCAGCAAGGTGTTTGTCCCAGATCCTGTCTCAAAGGTGCAAAAGGGCCTAAATTTACTCAGCCTGCCCCCTAAACTCAGGTTTATTCTGGCTAGAACCCAGGCTGTAGCCTGAAAATTCATACTGAGGTTCCTCACAGCCCGTGAGACAGACCACATGCAGAACAGCAGGGCACCTTGTTCTGAAGTCCAGACACCTCTCTCCAAAAATGTTCTGAAGTGACAAACAACCGTTACTTTCTCTGCATTTAGACTGCATTGGGACCAAAAAGTCCCCACACCAAACGCTGGGCACCCCTACAAAACTGTGAAGCACGTACTCATGAAGAAACAGGCACTAAATTCAGTAAGATACAAACCAACTGCCCCAGCATCAGGGCGTCCCTCGTCAGTCTCATTCCTCTCTTATCCCCTGTCTGGGCACAAGAGAAGACATGCCTCAGTGCATGGACCATGTCTAGCCTCACGCCAATCTTTGAAACACCCCTATGATAAATGCTCACAGATAAAAATAACTGCTTCAGGCATTTAAACTTCCTGATCAATTTACCGATCGTGAAAAGTCTACTCCCCCCCTACGCCTGATTTCTGCCCTGTGTTAGGCTGAGCTGGCATTTAGGGGCGTTTTTCCAGGGTACAGTATCAAGGTACTTTGTAGCATCACTAGGTGCCCTACATACACACTGTCAAGAACAAAGAAAGGATGAAAAACACTTTTTTTTTTTTTTTTAAAACACAATTCTCACATATTATAAAAAGGACTCTGCTGCTGTCCTTTTAGGTGTTATCAGTTTGAAACACTTTATGTGCGTGAGGCTGCAGCACAAACTAGAATAATAAAACCCTTTTCCTTCAGCATTGCTAGGATCAAACCTGCTTTGTGCATGCCAACTGGCAGAGATTTTCAGCGAGGATTTACTCTGGTGCTTTGTCAGTGTTCTCCGGGAATATTACAGAAGTCAGGAGATTTTTCTTGAAGTAAATTTTAACTTGTCCTTTGCAGGGGCACCTTATTTGATACTGAAGGATTGGATGGGGGAGGGTACTCCAAAACTGCAATCCTCAGCACATTTCAATTTTCTTTAAATTTCTGAACACTTCAGAGGGGTTGTACTTGGTGAAGCGGGAATTGTTATCGTCAGGTTAATAAAGACTACAATATCCACATCATTCTATTTGACATAAAGCCCGTGATCAAGTGCAAAAAATAAGCATTTAAAAGATACAGTTGATATTTCAAACATCAACCATTTAAATAATATGCTGCTTAGAAGAATATATTGCACTTTACTTGGTTGTACTGCTTCCAAGGAGCATTGCTTATAACCATTTTCAGATTCTGAAACGAGGGTGGCATTCTTCCTTTTTCCACAGCAAGAAATGACTGTTGAGACAACATGTTTTAAAAGAGAAGGCTTCTTTCTATCAATACTAAATGAACACAAAGGTGACAGGAAGTTACTTTATAATCAGTTCTCTCCATATAACTAAGATTTTATTGCTCTCTTTATTCCTTAGTGTAAAAACCAACATGGCTCTATTTTCTTTGGCTCTTGATCTTTTACTGCTTTCTCCACTGGTTTACCTGTTTGTATTCCCAGGAGATCTTACCATCAAAGATTTCCAAAAATCATTGGTGAGATTCATGAACATTGTGCAATGTTCTCCTTAACGCTCCAGAACAATCTTCTGTGGCAAGAAAGGCGCAGAAGAGAAGACATGGTTTTAAGACACTTCTCACTCTTCCTCAAAATCCAGATAAAAAAATTCATCACCACTTAATTCCTAACATTCATTTTTCCATTTCAGCAATTGCTGAACAAGGAAATGACAAGATCATAAAAATGGGGGGCAGCAGCAAAATCCAGTGCTGTAGTCAGTCTGGAAAATACGTTAAGGTCCCTGAACTGTCCCATCTCTGCAAATCATTGTGAAGTGTTTATGCAAGGCCGAATTAGACAAGAAAGGGCACAACTGGACTTTTATACACTAAAATGAATAACCAGTCTCTTATGCCGCAAAAAGTCTAAGTGTCCAACATGTTCTGTCCAACATGTTCTTGAGGAGGAGAAAGAGCAGAGCAGTTCAGTCTCACTGCAAGGGAGATCAATAGCAGCGTGGAAGGCCAGGGAGTCATGGAGAGATTTCTTCCCCATAGGTGAGATGTTTCTGTCCTTTCCCAACCCCTTAACTAGAGCATGCTGTCTTACTGGCAATGCTCGTATTTCTGAAAATCCTACCTTCAACAGTTTTCTGAAGATGTAGGCTTGGTGCTACTGTCAGAGCCAGACAGGTCTATGCTGGGAGATCACTAACGTGCAATTAACCATCCCTGACATACAGCTCCTGAGACAGGGTTGTATTCTGTGAGTGAACTAGGCAAGGACATTTGGGGTGTTACAGTGTTAAATTCTACACTGCTAACCTCCTGTAGGCAGGCTTTAGTGAAAATAAATAAATAAATAAATAAAAATAATTTAAAAATCCATTGGAACTTCATTTCCATGTGTATTTAGGAGCAGGAAATAGCCAATACATTTTCTCATTGTAAATCAACTTCATTAGAGCAGTGAAGTGAGCCGTCACTTACATTTTCTGACACCCCCACAGGATTACTGACTTGCAGGACTGCAAATACATTGCAGTAAAAATTTCTTACGTGTAACACAGAAAGCATCAAACACAACTGAACACATTTACGTTAGACATGGCAAAGCAGCAGACCATCTCATGATCAGGCACAACTGCCTATTTTCCATGAGTTAGCATGTTTTAGCCATGTGGTGCTTTCAAGATTAATTCATTAACAGAGTGAAGCATTCAATTAAGATCCTCCCTGATTTCATTTTCACCCCTTTTTGCTGCTCTTTTCTGCATCCATTTATATGTACTGAAATAAGTTATAATGCCATACAGCACTCCCCAGTTTCTCATGCATTTACATGTGTGTTTTGATGGGGGCTCATGGTTGCAGTAGGGAATCAAAACACCTGTCAATAAAACTGCCTCTCTCAGGAATTACAAATGTGAAATAACTATGATGCAAGAATAAATATAAAAGAATGAAAAAGCAACGTAAGCAGTACATTACACATTACTTTAATCGCACCCTTGTTACAGAAAAGACAACAATAGAACCTGGTAAAAAGATGACGAAGATTTTCTGCATTCAGTAACACCTCCTTCCATTTTATGTCCCTTGTCATCTCTGCACCAGAAACACTGAAATAACCAGCATCACTGCAGCTGTAACGACTTAACACCCACCTCAAGCACATACAGAAAAAAACCGACTAATTTCGTAGGCTTCAGTGCTTTTAAGTTATGTTTGTTACCATGAGAACTTGATTAAAATGCCACCCACAAGCTTGTAGAAGGGGGGAAAAAACAACAACAACAACAACAAAAATCTACTTTTAATCAGTGGTAGTACACTTGCTGCATTGCAGCATTTTCATAAGCTCCATAACCTTCTGCAGTAAGAGGCAGCAGAGATGCCCAAACAGATATATTTTGCTGAATACTTTATTCCGGAAAAAAAATTAGCTGACAGTATGGTTGTCACCCAATACTATTATGCAATATTCCATTTGAGGAAGATAAAGCACATATAGATGTTCTGCACCATGTAACAATGCTCAATTTGAAAACTAGACAATTATGTGCATTTGCAAGGTGGAGGCAACATTGACAGCTACTCAGGACAAAAATTTATTTTGGATGATATCTGAGATAAATCAAAGCTATGGAACACTCTGGTGTTCCATTTGCTAGCTTTATAAATTTAGGCTGAGTTTTATGCATGCATATATATACAGAAATTTAAATGATAGCAGTGTATCATCTAGGCTTCTTGGGGGTTTTGTTTGTTTTTATTTTTTTGGTTTTTATTTTTTTCTTTTTAATTTACAGTCCCATTCTCTTTGGATTAATGGCTATGGACACCCGCACGACTGCAGTTTGACTAGGAGCCAGAGTTTGCACAACAGGCACCCCAAGCCTGCAGCCACTTCAAGGCAGATAATTAGCTCTGTGGCTGAATCAAGAGCCAGTAGTGAACTACATAAAGTAGCTTGTTCAGTAGAGTTATGTGTTAAATGCAGGAGCTGATGCAGGCTATAGGAACAGCATGCAGCCAGCGGTGCGCTAGGAAGGAGGAAGAGTTTCATACTTTTGATCAGAACAGCTTACTAGCCACTTACTCAAGAAGTCATCTCACAGCTGTCTTTAAAAAAAAAAAAAAAAAAAGACATTTATGCATCCACAGGAGGGAAACTACTGCTACTGTAATTAAGAGACTGGCTAGACAGTACCCTATTTAAGGTAAGAACAGAGTGAATTTCCCCATGAAAGATCAATCACCCTCTCAAGGACACCGTCCGTGCCAGAGCATTAGGCATCCTTTAGACTTCAAATGAACCAGCTCCAAAAGGGAAAATCTATCAGTCAGAGATAGCAGGCACTTTGCCAGAAACCCCGGCTACCACCTTCTCAAGAGGGAAATGTAAAGTGAGTAGAAAGAAGTGGGGGGGGGGGGGTAAGACCTTTAATATCATTTCAGCGGAGTAGGCAGGTCTCCTAGTTCTTCACTTCCATCTTTATACAACATTAGCAGTTGGTCCATCCATTTTGAATGGTATGTGCAATATGTGCATTTGCAGCTGTCAGGAGTTAAGCACCACAAATGATAAACCATTCTCCGCCAGAGGAGGTAACAAATCCATGAACTGGCAGCAGGGGACACCTTAACAGAAGGTGAGACCCCACCTGAATTGGTCAGGCTGCACGGGGAGATCGTACCAGGTAGGCTGGGGGAGACACAAACATCTTCCAGTGACAAGGGTGCTCTCAGCCATGCAGTAAAATATAAGCGTATACTTGCTTGAACCTCAAAGGTCAGACAGGGAGTGTACCGTACTCCCTATTAGGCAACATCCTAAAGGAGATCTTTTTAATCACTGTCAATCAATATTTTGGGAAGAATTCCACACAGTATCCATCAGGAGTGACTTCAGCAAGGTCATCCCAGCTCGAAATCTGGCACCCAGTGGCTGCCTGGAGCTCCCACCTCAACCCCTTCGTGCTCCCATACATGTACAGGACTGACTCCACCAACTGCCATGGGATATACACCATGCAGGCCAAACGTCAGCAAAGCTTGATCCTATACACACAGAAGAAAATGGGCATATCATACCTCAGGGTTGAACATGGTGCAAAGAAATCAAGAGAATACGGCCAAGGTGGAACATGCAGAGCAACCAGAATTACAGTAGCCACGGTTGAGCTCTGCACAGTGTGCTTTCACACCTAGAACACAATGCTGTGGATGTGCCAGTTTAGGCCAGGAGGATCACTTCAGACAGCCCCTTTGCTCAGCAGCATCACATTTCTATTTTTTCCCTCCTTTCCTGCTCTCTTTCTTTCTGCTAACGGCAGTGAATCTGGGGTCGTGTTCCCATAGGGTTGCAAAAGGAGGAAGAAGAACATTACAATCATCCAAACCTCCCAGAGATGAAAAACAAAACTTCTTTCTGTTCAAGGAAAAGCTTGGCTTATTCTTCATAGACGTGGATTTTCCAGGAAAGTAATAGCATTAGCAATTATTAGGTACTTTAAATAAAGAGATTTCCCTTTTATTATCTGTAGACTGCTAAGACTATGATTGTCTCACCTCTTCTCCGGATTATTGTTAATTTATTATTTGCTGGCAATTTATCTTCTTCCATTAGGCATTAGCTGCATAGAATTTGCTAAAATCGACCAAATGATGAAGAAATCTATGCACCAATTTAAGTGCCTTCAAGATTATCTCACTCAAATAGGGGTTTTCTTCCTCCTATCACTATGGTATAATATAAATACTCCTATAATCATGAGGATCTTTTGAAAGGCAGAACAGTTTTATGGTTAAAGCACTGAGATGCAAGATCAGACTTCAGTCCAGGGCTCTGCGGTTCACCTGCTTTATGACCTTGAACTTATGACTAAATAAGCCTGTGCCTCAGTTCTCCCAGCTATAAAACATGGATTATAATGTTCATGCTGTCTGTAACTTGCTTGTTTTTGCTGCAAACCCTTCAGGGCAAGGGCTGTCTCTTCCCATATGTGTGAGGGTACCCTGGCTCCCAACCAAAGTCTTCAGATCCAGATTTCAGAAAGTTTTGCTCAAGGAAGGACATTTGTCAGACACAGCATCTGCTTGGAGGCAGCACGACAAACTTGGAGACACAAAAAGGAGACCCAAAAGGAGAGAACTGCAACCTTGACCACTGACACCACAGCCTGAGTTGCTTCTTGAGCACGTTGGGGAAGTGGAGGGATCCAGGACAGACACCGCCTGCCTGCTCGACAGCTCTGGGGACAGAGGCAGCCCTAAGCTTTGGCCCCCGGTACTGCTGAAAGGGACCCTGATCTCTTAAAACTCTGACGATCAGCCAGGAATATCAGGGATAGCCACAGTTTAAACTCTGTAGCGCTGCTGGCTTTAGAAACTGTCTCTAAATGACTTAACTCTTTCACAGAATCTCCGTAACACTTCCGCCATCTTTTCTCCAGGGATCTGTACATATAAAATTTTCTACATTTCTTCTTCTGATGGATGGTCATTTCTAAAAATAATTTTACAAAAGAACTGCCCTTTATAGCAATTAAAAATGTGACACAGTGTAGCACCAGAATCCATTTAAGAAAACATAAATCACACGGTGTGCATCAAGTTCCTGATACCAACCTGCTTCCACGACTACATGATACCTCCTTAAAATTTCTCCCTGACATTAAACCAGTATTGTCAACCCCCTGCTCAATTCTGCAGGTTAACTCAGCTGAAGATGTGTGATGTATAAGCAATCCAAAAATACTTGCTCCCTAATTCTCTCATTATGTTTGTGCTCGGGTTTCCTGTCTCTGCCTGTCTGCTGTGTCTATCCACATCCGTAATTGTGAATCACACCGGCCAATTTCTATCATGTTTGACAGAAGATACTAAGCTTCTACCTACCACCTTAGGAAATCTACAGATGGGTACAGGAGAGAGAAGATATTAATACCTCTGTGAAGGGAAATAGAAGGAGAAGAGCTCAGTCCTTATTTCTTCTGTTTGGCAGTGCCCCTGGTGGTCTAATCAGTAGATGTGGAGCTCACACGCAGCCATAGCATATGCTCTTTCTGGCCCAATTAACTAAGCAAAGACATGTAGAGGATGAAACAGGTGCTGGTTAACCTACAGTGGGAAGTAACTGCAAAGAGAATGTAGAAAGTTGCTGAGAAAATGCTATGTGGAACTCTAAGTCGGGAGATCCCAAAGATCCAAGGTGCAAATGGAGACAATTTGGTGAAGAATCAGAAAAAACACGGGAAAAGAAACCTGGGGATTGCAAGGAAGAACCAAGTGCTGTGGGTCTGAAGGATTACTGGAGAGAGTATGAATCTTTCACAGAGAACCAAGGGAACAGAAAACTAGCGGTAGCTGGAACCACAGGAAGGCAATACAGGGGCTGGACAGTTAGGTGTAGACCGGGTAGTGTGGTGAAAAAGCTCACGAGCTGTAAGTAGGGAGCTGATACTGGATAGCACCCCACACTGACAAATAATACCAATTATTTAAAATTACAAAGTAGTTTAATTGGCAACACCATTTCCAGCAGTGAGCTGAACTCAAACCAAGAGGAAGACCCAACTTCAGGTGCTTCAAAGTACAGATTTGCTCTGACAGGTATGGGTACATTTCAGATTGCGAGGGAAGGCACTTCGATGACTTTACCAGATCCTCCTCTCTCAGGCAAGAAAAGAATAGCTTTTCTCACCTCAATTTGGTGGTTTTATTGCTAGCTGAAGCCAATTATCTAAATATTCAGAACCGCGGGGTGGGGAGGGAGGGAGGGAGCGAGCAGGGGAAGCAGGCAAGATCTAATCCCAGTTTAAAGCCAGTGCTTAGACTAGTTTGTAATGGAGCTGAACTATTTTTTTTGTCCATTTTTGTTACTTACTACACTGGCCAATATGCAGAAATACAGAGCTGTATTAGTAACTGGACTTTTGCTGTATTAGAAAGACAAATATTCTCAATGGAAAACATGCTAAAACAACGGAGACATACTAGAGATGAAGCTGGCCTTGAGTATTTTAAAATCCAGTGTATTATGAATTGTAAGTCAAAAAACCCAAGTAAAAGAGGATTAGATCCCTTGTCAGCTGCATAATGCATGTGCTTTCACGCTGATATGCCCCAGGTGAACTGCATCACGTGAGTATGGTTTTCCATCTACAATTTCCCAGCATGAACTACAGAGTCTCTAAGCTCCTAATTACACTGACAAATATTGTCTCACCAGCATGCTATCTGGCCACTTACACCTCCACACCTCTTCTTAGGTTTGACTGCAAGCTCTTTGGGGTCTGGAACAACTCTGCTGTTTGAGAACACAGCATCTAACACAACAGTGATCTAATCCAGACTTGGACACCTAGCTACTAATATTATGGTAGCTACAGTAATGAATCATGGACCATTAACAAGAATCACAGCAAAAGCTGTTGCACACAGTATCTAGTTCCCAGGCATGCCGCCATTAACCCTAGACTTGATCCTGTTTTGTCTAATTCTGTTTTCATTACACTCATAAAAATAAAATATAATTTTTTTTTAGCAGCAAAACTGATGCAAGAGTAATCATATAAGGAAGTAAAACATTTTTTTTGCACAAAAGAAGTCATAACTAAAATTAGGATACCAGGGAGTTATTATTAAGAGTATGCTTAATAATAGCGTAGCAGAAATATCTTACAGATGCAGGTACAGGTAACATTATGAATTGCTGAGAAAGGACTATTGATAAAAGTGCCTTGCAATCTACCCCAGATATCCCACACAGACGTGGCAAAAGGCAGAACAGGCAATCTGACAATTTTATTACAAAAATGTCCTGAAGCCTTCTGATTCAAGGATAATTTGGAAAACAATAAAGAGAACAAGCTGTGTCTGTAATGTCAGGATCTCCCTTTTCACATGAAGGCCTCGCTTATACATGAATCGCACGGCGTATTATATCCCTTTCCTTGCATCATTATTCCAAATGCCCAACATGTCACGGCCAGAGAGCGGAATGAATTATAACTTCCTGCTTCAGAAGGGAATCAAAGTCTCAGAGGGTTTAAAAATGACTAATCTTAAGGATGACAACTAGAGTATTTTTTGGTCACGATTATGAAGAGTTTTCTTTCATCAGCTGTGTTGGAAAGAACATTATGATTCAAACATCTGTTCTTCTCATAAGCTTCACTCCTCATTACAAACGAATCTGTGACTCTCTCAAACCCCTCTCATGGAGAACACTCACAGCTCTCCCATTACTCCCACTGACTCTTTCAAAAGCGTGTTTACTAACACAACTGCTTAAATACACAATAACTGGGTCTTAACTCTGAGCATCAGGTTTCCCAACACTGAACATAATGGGGTTGCAAAGCTTAGACATTTGGTGACTTGCACTACAAAGCCATTTACAGTTATCAAGCGGATGATTTTTTCCACGAGCGCTCACAGGCAGCACTAACTCCCAGCACCCTCACAGAGCTGACGGGCAACAGCACGTCCCCGTGCACTGTATCCTGGCCCTGACACCAGCTAGAACCAAACGCTCCACGGGAAATTTCAGGAGAACTTGGCAGTAGGATGCTATGGATAAAGGTGGTTTTAAACAGCAGCAGGGTTTTCTCTAAAGAAAACCAGAGAACATCTGGTAGGTCAGATCACCGGAGGAGGTAAGTGATACAAAGCCTTTTTTAACGGGTCACCAGCCCAGTCACATTATGATGGATGGCATAATCCGACCGACAGAGTTGAGCTTCTGCTCCATGATGTTCAGCTTTCTTTCCCTCTCCATGATTCAGGGAACAAAACTCACAGTTGTGAGAATTCAACATTAGCTGTTTCTTGAGCTACAGGAGGTATTATGTTGACTTCACTGATGGAGATACAAAAGAAAATATACTTCTCAACCGCAGTAAGTCTTCCCAAAACCAAAATTCAGCTCATCAACTCACTTTCACCTGACTTAATTCTGCCCCTCTATAAAGTCACTTAAGGATTGCAGAGGAGTGAAAAAGCTCAGTATTAAGAGTTGGCTGCTAATCTTGACAAAAGCATCAAGCAGGAGCTGCAACACACAGAATGGTCCACTTTCCCCTGCTTACCAATCTGTTCCTCAAAATTAAGCTTCTTTGCTCATCATTACACAGGGGAAAGGAAGGATGACATTTCCCTCTTCCTCTCCCTTCCTTGTCTCTCTGGCCCACCTCTTGCACCCAATGAGTTGGGGGGGATGCTTACTACAAAGCCGCAGTAAGTCATATAACCTCTGCCTATCAATTCCTACCTGAACAATCTTGCTTCTTGGCTGTAAACAAGTTTTAAGCATCTACTAGTGACTCAGCCTGCTAGGTAGGACTGTTACTAACACCACCACCATCATCATCATGATTTACTAGTGACAGGGGACATTCTCCTTCCTTTCAATTGCTTAACAGCCACGCCTGAATCCTTTCAAAATGTAGCAAATGCTACCTTCCACAGTCGGTAAATAGAAGTAACAGAGTGTTCTGCCTTTGCAGCTTATGTTCCAAACAGGTGTTTTCAAATGAAATAAGATGCAGATAATGGCTAGTCAGATAACCAGGAGAAAGGAGGAAAGAGACAGGGTGATTATAAAATTGATAACAGCCCTCCTTTCAAAGGAGGAAAGATGATAGGAATAAACAAAGGAGGAAAAACCAAAGGCTAATTTAGCACAAGAACCCCGTGGCCATTCATAAATCTTAGCTGGAAGCTAAAAGTTTCTTATAAGTGAGACTGCAGAACAGCCTACTAGTTGGCAAGAGGCTATTTTTAAGAGGGAGGTTGATGAAGGAGGATAGGATGCCACACCGTCAGTGACAGCAGGCACACCAAAAGCCTCCTTCAGCCCTGTATCAGAACCACCCAGATGGGGATGCCCCCTTGCAACCCTCCCAATGCCACACAGCAGACACTCAAGCCAGCTGCATGGGAAAAGAGAAGCCAATGTCAATAACACCACTAAACTGTGTCTTGCACTCCATCCACTTATAATCTTTCCCTAATGTTACAAAGATCATCGAGAAAAAAAAAAAAAACAAGGTAAGCAAAATTACGTAGGAGAGCAACATATTTAGAGTTTTTGACTCTTCAGAAATCAAGACAACGTTTCATCCCTAGGTACTACAAGAAATCCTTTCTAGCAGGTATCAATTTGCATTCCTTTTCCTAAAAACTGTTCTAATCATTGCTCACTGACATCTTCCTGTACAGTGTTAACTTCCAACCAGTATTTAGGAAGTTTCTAAGCCTGAAATACAAGCTGCGGTGTATTTTAAGTGCAGTCATTTAAAGTGTAGTTAGCTCTCAACAGAATTAATATAAGATGCGCTTGTATCTGAAGAGGTTCCAACTTAACCTAACAAAACATTGACACGCAAATGTTCTTCCTGAGCACACCACAGGTTCACCTTAGCCCCATGCGGTCCTCAAGCCTCTGCTCAGGATGGCTGCTGTCAAGCACTGTCCCCATCTACATACCTCTCCTTCTGAGCATCAGTAGATTTACAGTTGAAAAAGAAGTGCAAGTAATGCTTATACTTACAAGGCTACTCAAAATTATTAGAAATCTCAAGATGACAGAGCCTTTGGAGGGTGTTAAGGTGTCTCCCTCTTGCTCAGAAATAGCCCCACTTCAGGCCTAGGCAGAGTCCAGGGCAGCAAATGTCTTGGTACCTTCCTGTTGTGGAGTTTCTTCAGACAACCAGCTCACATGCATAGAATCACAGTGAAAAGCTCACATCAGGAGATGCTGAGTTTGTCCACGGCGCACAGGGAATCACAGGGCCCAGTGACCAGTGTGAAAAGTCACTGCAGCAGCCCCAGAAGCATCAGAAGCAACACCACGCTACCAGAGGATGCCATAACGCTTCCAAAGCTTAGCCCTCAGCTCCAAACGCTGCAAATGATCTGTACTGACACTCCAGCTGAGAAGGATGTGAGCTATATCACCCATCCCTGTATCCCCCTGCACCACCTTGCTGGTTTCTGCTACTTCTCCTCTTCCTTCAACAGCCCAGCCTCGGGGGATGCCCTTACACAGGAGGCAACACAACGGTCACCTTGTCCTGAGCCCCTACCTTCTTTATCACAACTTTGTCACACACCTGCAGCATGTTATTTCCGCTGTTAGTTTGCACCGTTACTTTTAGTCACTACAGAGACAAAGGAGGACAGGACAGACAGCAATGCTCACAAGGTATTATATCCTGGTTTTATCTCCTAACCACGGATGCAGGGACCCTGTGTAGGAAATACCAGTTCTGACATACAATTGTTTCCCCCTTTTCATTTCAGACTTGCTCAGTTCTAAAACTGTCTGTGGCATCCCAGCAGCACCAAGAGGCTACAGAGCACTCCATGGATTCACGGATTTGACAGAGTTGGAAAGAACCTCTAGAGATCATCCAGTCCAACTCCCCTGCCAAAGCAGGGTTGCCCAGAGCACATCACTCAGGACGGCATCCAG
>JAOXNO010000078.1:43340855-43420555 GCA_028565335.1 Limnodromus scolopaceus
AGGGGACTCCACACCCTCCCTGGGCAGCCTGTTCCAGGGCTCTGCCACCCTCACCCTAAAGAAGTTCTTCCTCATGTTTGAGTGGAACTTCCCATGTTACAGCTTGTGCCCGTTACCCCTCGTCCTATCGCTGGAAACCACTGAAAAGAGTCTGGCTCCATCCTCCCTCAACCCACCCTTTAGGAACTTGTAAACATAGATTAGGTCTCCCCTCAGTCTTAAGAGCAATAATTTAAGTGTGTCAGTTAAAGATGGGACCTGCAGAAACAATTTAAGCTTTGCACAGTAGACATCTAGGAATTTACTTTATCACCAGTGGAATATTATCAATGGAGAAATGGTGAATGCAATAAAACTGCCCATTACTTTAAGTCTTAGAGGCTAATTTAATCCTTCATTTAGTACTTGCACGCTGCTGCAAGGGTATTCTGGGGCCATGGGAACATTCCTGAAGCATGCAGGATGACTGTAAGCAGCCTTATGCCGCTCTCCGCCCTGGCAGACGCTGGCAGGGAGCCAGCCTGCAGGCACGCTGGGATGCTGTATGTGCTGGCTGTCCCCAACGGGAGCCAATGCTGGGGCTGGGGTGGCTCCTGCCCTGCTGCAGTTCTCCATCCAGGAAGGCAAATGCTCCTTCCCAAACTGCTGGGCTGCTTGGGCCATGGTCTTCAAGAGAAGGAGTAGCGCTGAAATTTAGCGCAGCAGCAAAAGACACCCTAAACCTTGTCTCTCAGGGACAGGAGAGGCTGGCACACACAGCCTTTATCTGTACTCCCACAGCCCCTGGCAGATCTGGGCTGCCACGGCTTGTGAGAGAGAGATGATCAGAGATGAAAAGTGAACCACCCCGTACTTGTGTATGTGCTTTACACAGCCTTAAAACCTAGAGGGCCAAATTTGATCCTTGATTTCCATTTCCTTCAAAGTCATAGGGCTAGGAGAGACCACATACTGAATTAAACTAGGGTGGTGGTGAGGAAATGGATAGATGTATGGGCTTATAGAAGCTCGAGAAGTCCAAAACCAACCTTGTACCCAATACATACACTTACATGTACAAGTCCATGTGTGCACGTACACACAGATCCCAGATCACACGCTATTACACTAACACAGATTCTACATTCTGTAGCTTGCCTTCCTTTAAAGCTGTGCTTGATCTTTCTATTTTTCAACAGTAAGTATCTTGGCAGCCTCAGAAGCACGGTACAGCATTTTGGGGGGAAATAGGGAAGATTCATTTTGCTCACAAAAAAGCAGAAAAAACATGAAAGATTTAAAAATACCCCATAATCCTATAGTCCGTTCTCTGTAAACCAAATCCTTGCCACGCTTTTCAGATGTCAAAAAATGACAGCTTGTGAAATTTCAGAAAAAAAATGTCCAGAATGGACTGCCCACTGACTGATGAATATCCTCAAATAATCACTCATTATTAATAGCTTTTTTTCCCCCTGCTTAAGTATAATCTCACAGAAGGAACGTGTCCTAAACTGGAATAATCCAACACCTTTTTATTAACAACCACACAGAGAAGGTAACTTTTACTAACTGAATAGAAATTTTGTGTGTGTATTTGTTCATGCTACTCCTCAAAGGATGCAGAGCTTGACCCTTCTCTAGCTTGCTGAGCAGAGGGGAGATCCTGGGAAGGGGACCACCGTCCCGGTATGCCTTATATCTCACTCTCCATGATCTTTTACGGACACCTCCTGAGCTCACCGAAACCCTTGTTTAGGTTGTGCTATAAGGCCAGCGTGAAGACAACACTTCACCCCAAAACAATAGCAGTATTTCACCCTCCCCTGCCCTGCCCAAGTGAAGTTACAACAGAAACTTGAGCACTTTGCCACCCACTCCTTCTGCCCTCCTGCATTTCTTTCTTACGCTTCATATGAAGACTTTCAATTGAAATCCACTCCCATTTCCCAAAGTTCAGTATTCTCTCTTAGTATTTCAAACTCCTGCTTGTGAGAACAGAAATTATGTTCACTTGTAAATCAAACTGAAATGAATATATATGTATAAGAAAATATTGGCAAAACAAGTATCTGCTCATCCACATGACAGAGGCAGCACAGGTTCCCTCTACCGCTTATTTTCAGTCTCTTGAGACAGTGGTCTCTTGAAAGTTTTCTCTTTCTTGAAGCGGAGAAAAAGTGCAATTTCCTCGATCTAACGCCATTATTTTCAATTCTGGAGATGAGGCAGTATTATGCTTGCCCTTGCTCTGTCAAATCATTCTCATCTTTCCTGTGGTACAATTCACTGCAGCGGTAGGGCATCACTAACCAGAGCAGCATGCAGCAACACCGTCACCTCTCTCAGATGTTCTCCCTTTCTATCAACACCATCTTACACCCTTTCCACCCAGAGCTGTAAGCAGGTTCTTGCCAAGCCAAAAGCAAGACAGCTGCTTTGACGATGGGTACAGCGTCTCCCATCAGACACAGGAGGCTTTTAAAATAAAAAAAAAAAAATACAGAGATTACAAAAGCAGGAACTAACCCCAGAAAAAATAAAGTATTCCAGGAGCTAGAGGTGTTTTCTTTTTTTACTCTTTTTTCAAGCCTCCCCAGTCTGTTGAAGCAGCCTCCTTGTGAAACTATGCTAACAAGTAAAAAGGTCATACCTGTTTAAGCAGATGACAGGATGCTGTGTCTGGTTGTTAAACAAGGGAAACTCTCTGTTCCTATAAAGAAATAGAAATACACACTCTATTTAGTTTCTGTTCAGTGAATTTAGCGTAAATTCAATAAGGACTAAAAGATGCTGCATATTTGTATGCTTATGTCTGAGCCTTTTTCTCTCGGGTCTATTTCCCAAGGCTCACTTGAGACACACTAACTGAGATCCCCTGTTATGCCCCGCCTGCTTTGGGACCACCAAGTAGCTGCTTAATCCCTAGACCTGCCCTAAGAAAAGCTGGCAATGGCTCCAAAAAGCCATCCATTGGGGAAGGCAAACGGAGCACGACGCACCCCAAGACTCACTCCCTCCACTGGGAGATTGGGCAGGGCTGTTATATGCAGCTTTCTGATGCAGGAGGATCTCAAGCAGGATTGAGGAAAGTGATTGCAAAGATGCCCAAAAAGTAATGGAAGAAGAGCAAGAGTCCCCCACTGACTTCCCAGTATGACACTTCAGAGCAGCTGAAAATACCAATGCAGGGAACTACTCCAATTTCTTCTTAAAACTGTTTTTATTGCCTCGCTTGTATAGCAGTATGACATCCTCCCACAGTAACATATTGCAATGATACTCCCTTTTAGTGTCCTCATTTCTTCTACAGGACCAAAGGTAACAGAATCATCATCAGTAAAACTATACTGCTGATATATATTATATATAGAGAGAGAGATAGAAAGAAAAAAATGTAACAACATTTTGCTGTCCAAGAATGTAACTGTTGACTCCTTGTTCTACAAGTCCTTAATGCAGAAATCATACTTTTGCATCAATTGATGACGGTATTTGGTTGAAAATTTAATCAGCTGAATTTTAAAAGTGAGCACTTTACATGTATCTGAATAGGTATTTTGAATATGTTCCCGATACAGGTGTTAAAAAAACATAAATGAGCTGGCATGGAAGACAGTCATGTGAAAAACATATTGAAAGGAACACTCCTCGTTGCAAGCTTAGGACACAGAAGCTAATGACCCACTCCAGTGGTGACAGCAGCTACAAACCTAGGTCCTTATGTAGTAATGATGCTGCATACCAACCAACTGACTTGAAAGCAAGAACACATAGCATTGATGCACCAATTACCAGACAGCCGGGCCTGCTGTATTCATTCGCCGATAACAATTCAGAGAGAAATTCTCCTCCTACTTAGAGTGAGGAAGGTCAAACCCTTGCAAAACACTAAGAAATCATCAGAGATCCTCGTTAGAAAACCTAAATCATGAAAGCTCAAACCTCCACCAAGGAAATATTTTAAGCAGGACTGTACATGTAATGACCATTGTAACACAGACAGCCGAGAAAAGCTTATATCCAGAGTGGCTGTATCACCTTCTGCAAGTTTTCTCCAGTTCATCTGGGATAAATAGCAAAGGATACCACAGACTTTACTACCCCTTTTATGACCCTCTTTGCTCAGTGAGAAATGCCTGGACACCGAATGCAGTTAGCCTGTTGAAATAACCTCCTTTGCATGTCCTGTTACACACCCTCTCTCCTTATTTTAAGTCTTTGATCAGAGCCCACCAGGGAAAACATTACAGCTGCAAGCAGCAGACAGACACTGAAGTAGCTGCAGTCAAGGAGAAAGGGGTCTTCTTGCCACAGGCATCTTTGAGTATCTCCTAAGTATTACGTACCGGACAGCTGGACTATTACCTATATTTAAGGTTGCGGTGTTTCTCACCTGTTAGGTGCTTGTAACTTCGCTGATTTTAATTTTCAGAAATTAATTCCCCATATGTGATACGTGACTCAAGCTAATGCTTTTGTTAGGGAGTTGTTTGTTTTAAAGCTTCAGCAAGAATGAGCCAGGCATTTCCAGGAACTAGAATGGTGAGAAATACATGACTAAAACCAAGTTAAAAAGAAAGATAGTATTAAGGCAATGATAAAAAAGTAGGACATAAGTATATAATTAGAGAGAATCATACTGTATACACATAGAGGGGACTAACCTTAAGTTGGAAAACAGTTCAAGCATTTCCTATTTCCCAGCCTGGATTCTCTCATTCTTTGACACTGAGTTAGTCTCCTTGCCTGCACCATGTCACTGGCATAAAGCTGTGCTAAATACAGGGCTTCATCAGTTTCACTGAATTTCACTGAATTTTTTTAGAGTTGGAAGGGACCATAGATATCATCTAGTTAACACCCAGCAAGAACTGAAAAATCTTGCTGTCTTGAAAGGGGAAGGCTTTAGATGGTTCTGATGGCAAATACATGGCCGTGACCACTCCACCTTACTGCAGAGGCTGTCAGCAGAGTGTACCATTTACTTACATGCAATAATGAGTTACACTAAATGAGCTATGTGGAAATGAGGCTCCAGCCAGCATCAATTCTACCTACCCGCAGGATGAAGAGGAATGTTAAAATAAGCTAATTAAATTTGCTGTGGCTCAGCAGAAAGATCGATGTTCTTGACAGCTGAGTGCTCAGCACTCAGCGTCCCAAAACAGCCCTCTGATGTGTCACCGATGCAAAATAATGCCATGTAGTCAGAACCAGAGGAGGTGGATGCACGCCTCTTGGGAAAGACAAATGCATAAGACAGAGGCATTCAACAGGGACATGAGCAGAAGGAGGGACACACCTACAACAAATCCCAGATGATCAGATGACATTTTTAATGAATTAAAAAAAGCCAGTATACTGGCTTAGTACTTTCACATTGTCTACTACACCAGCATTGAGCATGCCCACCAACAGTCAGAACTGAGGCCTCAATCACCTCTCTGCTAAAGGTCTACCACAATAAATGTGATTCTAGCTGGCATCACAATACCAAAAAGACCAGACAATCAAAATACAAGATGCCACAAGTGGGAAGCATTTTTGTTTCCCCAGGAATTTGCAGGGGACAGGCTGTGATCAGCATTTCCACCTCTTGCTGACTGGGAAGAAAGTGAGATGTTTCAAACATTCCTTCCCTAGAAAACAGGAGAGACACCCACCCAAAGCAGAGGAGCCAACATCGCGCATCGGGGACAGCTATTTAGAAAGCAAGAAGTTAATGTTTACCACATATAAGAATGGGGTTTTCCACTTCTTATGAGCATCTTCTAATAACCACAGCAGAGAATGCACCAAGAAGGGGGGTTTTTGTGCGTTTTTCTCCATAGCCTTTGGACAGAACTCCCCGAAGAAAATGTCCCAATAAGGAATTCATTGAAATTAGAACAGTCTTTAGAAAAGCTTTGTCCTTTGAACATGCTGGCTTGTTGGTGCTTTGGCGCCAGGACCGCAGGGGACAGCACCTTGGCTGCCCTGAGCATCACCCTTTCCAAGGGACTGGGCACAAAATGGACGAGCTGTGTTTCACTCCTAATGGGAAGCTGCCATTCAGAGACTCTTCAATCTTGGATATAAAAATCTTTATCAGATCAAGCAAGTTTATCACAATGAATACACCCTTCTGAAGTCTTGTTCATAAATACAGACTGGTAAGTGCATTTAGCATACAGTTTTTCTGTTTAGCCCACAGTTTTTCTGTCGATGTAGACTAACACGGGTCTAGACAGCTCTAGGCTAGATGCATGGCGACCTAGTACAAAATAGATACGGATACCTCTTTATTCTGGCTCTGACATTCGCCTATGGGTAAAGCATGTCACTGACTGCATCCTCCTTCCCCTGTTATATATATTAGGGATTGCATTTCCTTCTTTTTGTTAAACGCTTTCACATTTACCTGTAAAATTTGATAGTAAAAAACCCAATGTGCTTACACATACACAGCAGAGGACTAAGGCTCTCTTTCATGCACAATGTATTTGTAACTGTTCTTCACTAATGTGCATCTACTTCAGCTTTTCAAAAAACTTTCAAAAAAAACTGGCTTGATAGATGTATATATCTATATAACATATATTTGTACAATGTATATTTATACATTTTATTCAATTTTAAAAAATAATATTTTATAGGACCTGTTTCTCTTTTTTTCATTTTGGGGGACTTTTTCAAAGACTCCTATATGACCTATCCAACAACACACCAGTTCTGCACAGTATCTGTGAGGAAAATTATAAGGACTAAGTGCATACTTCTCCAAAGCTCAGAAAGGAGCTGTGCTGTCATCCTGAGGGGTGAGGCCATCCACCCGAAGCTGAAATCTATTAGCTTCACCTAGTTGCCTGCAGAATTGCACATTTAAGACTATAAACTCTTCAGTCCAGGAGCTTGCTTTTTTGCTACATATTCCCCCAGAGCAGCATGCAAGCAATGATAAAAACGTAAATTGCCACAAATTACTTTTAAGCATTTAGTGTGTTGCCCAACAATGCATTATACACCTTAGTCTGGAAACACTAATGGATCTGATCCATTAGCACCAAGCTTTCCACATTGCTTTTTCCTTTTAGACTACACTCTCCTACCCCTTCCTACTCCCCATCCCCCTCACACTTTCCCCTTTGCAGCAGAGGCTTAAAATAAGATAACAAACATTTTTTCAAAGGGATGCAAAGAAAAATAATCTGATATCTGGAGGGCAGAATTCACTACATATTTATTATTCAGTTTCAAAAGTGCTAGGAAATGAAGGTCAAATATCCGAATTTCAACTGGTGTTAATGTGGATAGCGAATGTCCTTAAAGCACTGCAGCTAAAGGAGGCAATCCAGAGACCGGGTTATGCTGGTGTAAATTGCTGACAATCGGCAGAAGTCAGCAGCTTTCCCCGGCTGCAGGCATGGCCCAGAAATTCAGTAAGGACTGCAGTAGGATGGTGCCTCAACTTGAGAATCAAGAGTCTGGTGCCACCCTGACTGAGAAAAACACATACCAAAGCTGTCACCACCAGTTTGGACGGGCTTTAAGCAGCACGTAACTCAGTACTCACTCCTAGAACATGCCTACCTCTGAAAGCTGGCTTAGCAGCACTGTTAGAAAAGTGCTCCCTTTTGATCTAGCTGATCTAGAAAAAGTTTCAACGCTGCAAAACCAAGCAATGCTGATCTTGCCATCATAAATTTATTTATTCCAAAAGCTATTAAATTGCATCTGTGTTACAAATGACTGGATTACTCTTAACACTTTTTAATTCCCTCCGCTTAAGTACCGCTGCTTGTCCGGTGACTACAGAAATCTCCTTTTCACTAAAATATTCACATCAAATTTTTCAGTAAGTTAAAAGAAATTTTTAAAACCCTACAACTTGAGAGAAGTCTTTTCATGGAGAAAAGCATCTTGGGGCTGCTACTGCTAGTCTGAGCAGCTCACGGCCACAACGGTTGAGGAGACAGAGTCAGGCTTGGTTATGACTGCGAGGAGGAGGATGAAACTCTCTCAGCATCCAAGAATCTTGGGTAACTGGAGCCTGAAATACGCTGCAGGCAGGAGCCACTGTTCAATCATTTATGGAAATCAAGGTTAGCAGTGTCAGCATAGTTGGCTTGGGAGCAAACAGTTTCCTCATCCTATTGGCACAGAAGGAACTTGGCTACGTTAGTGGCCGCCAGTAAGGAATAAAGAAAGGAAACAGAGAAGGACAAGGAAAGCAAAGGATAAAATGAGTACATCAATATTTTCACAGCTTGCATACAGCAGCCCAGCTAGGACCCCAAGGGGGTTTATGTTTCAGGAACCTCAGAGACGGAGACAATTGCTACATTTGATGAAAATGTACAGTGTCTGGGTTTTACAAATGGTGTTGCTAATAGTGTATCTGATTTTATAACTAGCAGGGAAAGAAATTGTTTTGATGACAATTACTTTGAGGCATTTTGCTGTGTTTACTGGCATAGACCTGTCATTAACACTCCATTTCTCTCAACTATAACTTACTTCCTTTGTAGTTGCTCAGTGAAGATAGGTCTGGGGGCTGTTTTCCTGGTCTTGTCAAGATTAATTTTAATGCATACTGCTAGAAAGATGTGCCACCTGCTATTTTATATCTATAATTTATTGTATAATGAGTTCCTATAAATTCTTATGATAGCTTAAGAGACTTGTAAAATGAATCGTTGGCCTATTTTTTTCCTCAGTTCATCAGCAAAGCAGAAAGAGCTCAGGTCACTTTGAGTTCCTCCAGACACAGTTCTGGCTGGCTTCCTCCACAGAAGAATCTGACCTCTAGGAGAAGGGCCCTTGTAAGACTCTCGCTGTTAACTGAGAGATGCTGGCATTGCAATGAACCACAGTTTTTGCCATCTGTTTTAAGAAGCCTCACCTATTTCAGATACCTATTAAACCGTTCTATGGACAAAAGCTAAGTCTCCACATACTGGAGAGGAAAAGCTCACTAGAGACTTCTTTCTGGACAAACACTGGCTGCTACAGTCATTTAGTGAAAAAGAAACCAACAACCCTGCAAGTTGGTAGCCAAGAAACAGTATTAAGATCTGGGACTGAGAAATCTTTCACCTATTAGGGGCACACTGTACTCACCCCAATATCACACATCAGAAGATACGTTTCCACACTATGGTTTAGCTCCCTCCTGCCCAAAGCTACCATTAGAAGCTGGAGACTTTTCAGTTTAGGACTTGACTTTATGTCTTCCCTACCTTTCAGGGCCAAGACCTTGCCAAATACTACTAATAAGTTTGTAAGAAGTGATGGGGATTTCTTACTTTTTTTTTTTTTAATTATTTTGCAAATAAACAGCAAAAATAAAGAAAAAACCTCGACAAACCTACTTCAGAATAAGGGTACTATAACACATACATCTTATTAAACAGTGCATTTAATCTGTCTTTGGAGTAACAGCACTTTCTAAAACAAACCATATCCTTCAGTAAGCTCATGGATGCAAAACCAAAAGTGTGTGTTGAAATGAGACTGTTCCCAAGCAGAGCTCTCGCAGCAAATAAAGCCAGGATGTGCCAAGATTGCAGAGGGCTTTCTCCCTCAGTCATGAGTGACAGGCACCATCAACAGAGAAAATCAGCCATTGCCTTTCATCCCATTACAAAAGCCTTACAGGCAAGCTGTTGCAAACCAAGAGTATAGGAGTCTTTCCCTCAGACATCCCAGTTATTTGGGGGGAGGAGAAGGGGAGGGAGGAGGGGAAAGAAGAGATCCTGAGGAGCTGAGACAAAGTGTCGGGATAAAGCGTCGCAATGAGACTGATGTCTGGGCAGAGCCACTTCCAGCCTTGCTAAACTGAAGATGCGCTGCCCAGAGCACCCAGAGCAGGTAGGACCCTATGCTCTGGATGAGCCTGGTGTAAGTACACACCACAGACCAGCCACAGGTCTGTGCTGCCTACACTGCTACTCCAGGGAGACGCTTCAACACAGCAGCAATGAGGGCATTTTCTCAGTTGCTGGTTGTGATTACTGTCCTGCCTCAGCAGTAGAAGATTCACCCCAGAGGGAAAGAGCAGTACTTTACTCCATGCTAAGCTCTATGCTGCGCTGGTTTCCAGGCTCTCGTGTCCAAATTTAAAGGTGGGTATCCTTTCCCTACAGCACCCAAGACTGTAACACAGATATAGCCTATGCATGGGGTAGAGGTGAACAGACAAGGAAGCTGCAGCTATTGACTTCCAAAGGACAGCACAGGAGTCTTTCACTGTTACTGAGGGACTTAAGGAGGCGGGAAGGGGGCTTTCTGCAGCTGAGAAATGAAGGACATAAGAGAGGGGGTTAGAAAGCAAGAGCTGCTGCACTGGCTTGTCTCCATCCTCTTGCTTGAGGATCCTCTTCTACGACATCAGTTCCTTTCATCCTGCAGATTTTCCTTTGCTATACTAGACAGACAGTTTCCTCAGTACATCCTATACCCAAGAGTCAACAGTATTTCAGAGGTGTGATGGAAATGAAAAGTAAGACACAATAAAAATATGTCACTTTTTTTTGGCTTGGCTTGCGTTTACTTTTCTTGTTGGTGTGATATTATACAATTTAAGGGTGTCAATTAAACTTCAGAAAACGATTCTGATGAAAAAGTAACAGAAACCCATTTTACAGGTCTGTAGACTTTCTGTGGGTGACAGTGTTACCGCCTGAGACAGGGAAAAAACAAGATTTCTCAGATCCTACCACTAATAATATGGTCAAACGTATATTGCCAGCATTGCCCTTGATTTAACACGGTGCGTAACTCCGTACTCCTGTAGTAACCAAGTGCAGCCTTTTCCCAGTGTGCCTGTTAACACAAACTACAGTATGCCAGCTCAGGATTCAGGGCTGCTCTGGGGCTGTATGGGGAAGCCGCTTCAGCCTACGGCTAGTCCACAGGTTCCTCTAACCAGCTGGCTGTATGTTATCTCCAATTTCAATGCTCAAAAGTTAAATTTATAGAGTGGAGAGCAGGTTGTGCAAATTGTCCAGTACCCATGGTAACTGAGTTTATGCCGCAGTTTTGCACTGAGATGGATATATTTGTGATAAGGACCAAAGCACCAGATTAAATAAGGAAGGGACAGAACACATTGGCTTGAACACATTTTCAAAGGCACGGCTCCAACATTGTGGCATATGTGCCACCAGTGATACCCAAGATAAATACAAATGGCATAAAAACATTGCCTGAAGACCTCCACCTGGGAGCAAATGTGACAGGGAATGCTGTACAGGTTAGCAGGCATTCCCAGCCTTTTTTTGGTAGAAATTTTAGTACCATACTTCGGATTTCTGCTACTTTGTTCTCTCCAGTTTAGAGGATCCTAGGCAAGCAGTGGTGTGGCAGTATTGACGACATCCCATGGCACATTATGGAAGTTTTACTGGCACTATTTCAGAACAAGCCACATCGCTTTGCTCATGATCGTATTCACAGACCCATTTCACACGCATCCCAGTAACACACGCACTTCCCATGCAGCATACAGCTGCAGAGCAAAAGCTCCCAGAGGCTTTAAATCTTTTATCTCCTAAATCACCTCTAAACTGCTTATGTCCATTAGCAATCTGGAATGCACAAGTCACCTGTCACAGGGTGAAGGGGAATTAAGTAAAGCAAAGTCTTCCGGCAGTTGAGAACTGGAAGTTTTTTACTTGCTTTGCCAGGGATTTTCTAGACGTCCACTGTCACCATTTCCTCCAGGCTTGCCTGAAGGTCTGCACCTCCAGAGTCCTGAGAAATGCTCACCGACATCCCCTGCACATCCCAGCCAGGCACGGCATCTACAAACTGTTATCAGCCTGATCAGATCACATCACACCAGCTCAGGAGCCACTAAGCAGCACTGCCCAGGAAACAACTTCCTCGTTCAGCTTCAGAGGTTTTGGGGAAGCCCCTGAGGTGCGGAACACTTTCACAAAAAGATATCCACGGACCGGACTTCGACGCTGGCAAGTGCCAGCCTCCTTTCTGTGCCAGAGTAGAGCTCATCGGAGGAACCAGAGACCACGACTGAGACATCACCAGGGTCTGCAGTGAGAACGCAGAGTGAGAGGTGACTTAGGAGAGGACGTGGGATGACAGCAGCCCTTAAGAAAAGAATCAACAGCATCTCTCTGCTGTCATGGTTAACTCACAGTTGTTGCAGGCCAACTGCTTGACTCTGCTGCAGGAGGTGCCCTGCTGGTAGCCAGAGGGATGGAGAAAATAGCTACATGTGCCTTGGCTGTTTGACTTCGTCATTCCTCTTGAATCTCAGCCCCAGGACATGCTCTGTCTTGCTGCCCTTCCAGCGGGGAAGACTGCCATGGAAAAGACGGGTGGAGCACATATCGTGTGTGAGGAACATCTAAAGCCACAACGAGTGCTGCCAATTTTTGTCTGTCAGTCAGGAAGGCTGTGCATGGGAGAACCACTGCACAAACCACCAGACACAACCACTAGGGAGTGCACACTCCATGAAGCCACTCATTGTAGCAGGATGCAAAGACTTGCATATATGCATGTCTTCCTATAATTCAGTAAGTAGCAAGGAAGTTTTTCTGTAAGAAGTAACAATCTTTGAAAAAATTCGCGTCCTTCTCACTCAAACACCACCTATTGCCAAATCTGAAATATAGCATCACTTTATTTTCTGCTCAACCAGTGTCAACGCTTATAAAAGTGGACTATCTCTCCCAGGCCAGGGACTGCTGAAGTAACCATGTGTGCCATAAAACTCCTCTTAGCATGCATCTGGTTCCTGCTTTGTACTAGTAACCTGCTGATGACTTAGGTAAATGAGTAATGCTCCATGTCAGAGAGAATATGATACCAGGACCAGTCAGGAAGAGATGTTTCCACTGTGAAATAGGACTCGCCAGCAGTCACATATTCAGCCCCAGAACACAGGGTGGTAGGCACCACCAGGTCCACATCCAGGCCTTATCCCTTTTCTCCTGTTTTCCCCTCATTCCACTGTCCACCTGACCTTTTCTTCCTCCTTGCTAAACTCCTAAGAGCAACAAACTCAAATGACATTTGCCTAACATCAGACATTTGGTAAGAAATGCCAACTTCATTAGAAGATAAGTGATGCCTATGGGATGTGGGTCCTGCAAATGCCATAAGCCCATGGTTCCCAGAAGTGTGACAGTTGGACTGAGGTCCCTAAAATTCTCCTGTCCCTCAATTCCCTAAAAACAAAAGCTTTTACTTTTGTATCTAATAAAGGAATTAAGAAAATACTGGCAAAAACTGTCTTCCTGTTCTCCTGGTTACATGAAAGCCCTTGCCTCTTTGCAATAGAATATAGGTTGGTTCCGCTGATAAGAATTCAGGCACAGCCATTTCACAGTATGCAGGTAAGAAATCTGCAAATATAATGGTGGTATTAGGCAGAGGGCTGTCATAAAACAGAATTCTGAGCAGGGGTGGAGGCTCCAAAACAGACTGTGGGTGCCTCCCGACAGGCTGTCAAGACCAGCTTCACATGTCTCCAAAACGGACACATAAACAATTTCTAGTCAGAGAGTTCAGACCATTATACTCAGCAGGTCTGTCATCCTCCATTATACAATTAGTAAAAAGTCTGGAGCTCAACTCGCAGCAGAAACCTCTGACTCCTCCATCCCCCCGGGGACCCACAATCACCCACTCCCCAGCTCATTTACCCTCCACAGGCTCTGCGGGATGCAGTCCCACACAGCCTCCTGCCAGTCACCCAAGTCCCCAGCCAGGCTCAATGCTAACCAGTATCAACATTACCATCTCTATAACAAGTGGGCACAAAGGGCCAGCCTCACAGCTGGGAGCAGCCATAGCACTTCCCAGCTGTGTTTGGGGTTCATGGGTACTTGGACGTGCATCCTGTCATTAATCCACTCTGCCTGTCAGCTTTTGCAAGAAATCCTACTGCATTTTCAGGGCTCTTTCTGCTTAGGATGAGAGGCAGCAGGACTAGAACGAAACACTGTACCCAGAAATAAAGTTAATGACACAAGTCTTGCTGCTAGCCACTTGACTGATAACATTTTTTCCCCTCCCTCTCTTTTTAATCTTTTTTTTTTTAATTTTAACTTGCTGATTCTTTTGCTTCTAAAGAAACTGTGGACTGGCCTACTCCATGTGCAGATAAATGGGCAGCTATTGGAGTGGTCCCCTCACCCTAAGGGGACCCTCTCAGCTCCAGCAGAAGTCCAGGCTGAGCCAGCACCCTGCACTTTTAGCCAATGAGCCTTGCTGAAACATGAAGATTTTCACCTGGACTGAGGTGCCAGGCAAAGCAGTTATACTGCTTTTGAAATCTGAGTTAGTATTTCCGTACTGCCCCGCACCAAACCAGGTGGGAATTCCCTGGGTGGATCAGCGCTGCCTTGGCGTGGTGATGAACTGACCATTGACAGCCAGAGCTGGCAGAGATCACCTTGCCAGGTCCCACAAGATTTCTGAAATGTTTTCTCAATCCAAGCTGAAGATATCAAAAAAAATTAAAAATTTAAAAAATAAAATCACTGCATATTTCAGACTAGGTCAAAAAAAATGTTTCAACTGTGTTTTGCTTGGGTTTTCTTTGAGTTGAGTTTTCTTTCAGAAACTTGAGCTATTCCAAACCGAATGAAAACTGAACTTTTTTCTCCCATTTTCAAGATGTCCAAAATTGATATTTTAAAAATCAGAAAAAGATGGGGGGGGGCAAAGGCAAGGGGCAACTTTTCAGGAATGGGAAGGTTTTGCAAATAATCCTTTCCCAAGAAATGTTTTCATTTTATGAATAGTTTTTTCCTGATTAAAAAAAACCCCAAACAACCAAAACAACCAAAACCAACCAAAACAACAGTGTTTGATTAGAAAAACTCCAGTTAGCTCAACTTCCTAACTTCAACATCAACATCAAACCTAACTCTTGGAAACAAGTCCTTTGTTAATTTCCCCAAAGATAAGACAGGAAAAACTGACATGCTTTCATTTGGGAGAAGAGTCTGCTGCAAGGACTCTCTCCTGCAATGTATATATTCCAACCACTTGTTTATTTGAAAATTATGTAGTTCCTGTGAAACCAAATGTTCTGTATTTAATAGCTTAAGCTATAAGTCATAAAAGCCAAATTCAGCAGACTATATGTTATTAAGAAACAGGGATCCAGATGGCTATCTGAGGTTAAGCTGAGGCCAGCATACCCATAAAGAATACACACTTGTGTGTCCTTATTAAAGTTTAGAGATTTTGTAAAAACAGGAGTGTTTTCCTTTTAGAGCACTCAGTTCAGATAATTTTGTTTACTTTAATAAGATACCCTACATTGTTCACAAAACTTAGAATAACTAGAAGCTGCCAGAAGTGGGAGACCACTGTGTTGTGGTTTCACAAGGAACTGTTGCACCTTTTTTTCACATAATTAAAAAAATAATGCTAACTCCTAACTACTTTTGTTAGAAGCCAGAAGCTGTGTTGAGGTTCCTGCGTTTTGGGAAAACTTCCTGTGCCTTGAGGATCTAGAAATCCTAAAGAAATTAGTACCACTTCCTCTTGTACTCCTCATCTGCTCAGCTAAGAGTAGCCTGTGACAGTTACTGCCTCTAGCTGCACAAGATTTGTCACCATTTACTGCTTCACCAAGTTCAGGTGGTCGATACTGGGCACTGAAGTCTACGGTTCCCAGCCACTATGGGTAATGCAGAGGAATCACCAGACAAGGTAGTAATCATCACTGTCTGTTACTGACCATCACTTTGCCACTAACCTGACGTGGGACTTGGATTTAAGACCAGGAATCTGCAAATCCAAAGGTAACTTTTTGCAAATTATGGAGGTTTTGAGCATCAGCTGAGATCAGGTTAATGTGAAAGGCCTTAGTTCCAGCAATAAATTTAAGATGGGCTGGTGAGCACTGATCTGTTGAGGCTTCACCGCTTCCAGGGTGAAGCCCTGTGCCTCACCACAGGCTTTGCTCGCAGCTGCCCCAGGGCAGGTAGGGTCTCTGCCACGTGGATTCAGCAAGACCTGCCTTAGATCCTGTCTGATATTGACATTTCCCAACAGAGAACTAATTAACAGCTGATAACATTGTGACATAAGACTGGTGCAAGACGAAGCAGTGAAACAGAAATCAGAGAAAAGTTCAAAGCGTCCTGGTGCTCTCTCAAATCCCCACAGTATATCCCCTTCCCTCCTCTGAAAATCCTGCTGTCTCTGACCCGACAAAACAAAACTCAATGAACATCATTCGCCAGCACCAAGGGAGGTACAGACCATACCAGCTGCCAACACGCTCACAGTTTCTCCTCTCAATTTTCTGTCACCATTTCTCTGATTATTCCCTTTATGTATGAGCAGTTCAAAAGTGTATTTCGTTATTATACTTTAATTGGCTTATGATTAAGCAAGCAGGCAGTGCTAAGGAGATGAGAAACAATGGTGCAACACAGTAGAAAGTATTAGATGCCTTATTTCCTCCCTCAAAAAGAACTGCATGGTGCATCTGAAAACACTTAGCAAGCGGCAAGCCAACAAGAAAAGCAGGGCAAATACAGATTTCTACCCTCTTGAAACTAAATCCCTGTAAAGAAAATTATTATTCTCCCTCAGCACCACATGCTTTTGATTGTATCAAAACGCATTAAAATAACAATGCTTTTTCCTAAACTGACCAATCTCAGGAAATTATTTACAGGCTGAAAGCTGTACTTCACTTGTTAGAGACTACTTAAGTACCAGGCTGCACCGGTTATTCACAGCACCATACTTTCTCCAACAAAAGACAGCACTGATTGCGATTGCTTTTATGAAGACAGAAAGAGCCAAAAATAATGTTTTGACTTTAAGATTAGGGACTTTGCAGGTCATAACAAAGCCATTAACACCAAACACCTGTTGCAACAATTTTTAAAACAACTATTTTATTATCTATTTTACCTAGTGAACTTGTCTCTTTTTTTAGAGCTAGCACGTAAAACTTGGGGAACTTTCAAAACAAGCTCATTACTCGGAAGTGCGTAATAGCTTTCTTAAAACACTATGCTGTGTTATATAAATACCTTAATAAAGAAAGTGATTGAAAACCAAAAGTTACTGACCCATTTGACCACAAGGGTTGCAGCCCTCTGTAACAGAGAATTTCAGGTACTTGAGCACAATTTAGACCTCATGGCAAATAAGTCACACATAGTATGGGAAGTCCTAAAGAAAACTCAATTATATTGAGACCAGCACTTCTGCCTACCTGGCAGATACTTTTCTTTACATTCCTGATCCACTTTCAATTCACACATCTGAAAATGGATTCACAGGTCTGAAGACAACATTATGGAGCAACAGAAAGCTGTTTAAAAAACACTTGTGTATAGCAATGAATAACAATTAGGAGAATCTCAACTTCTGCACTGATGCATTTGCTAGCAAAATTTATACTTTCTATTTTGAGAGTATTAACAATTTTAAAAACCACTCTATAGCTCAAAAACTATTTCCATAAATGTAAAGAGATACTAGATCTCCTTAAAAGAAAAGGATGAACCATCCTGTTTAGTGATATAACATGATGCCACAAATAAAAGCCTTACTTTTGAACTCTAGAATCATGTTCATCACACCACATGCAAGAGGATGTGGTAACACCTGCAGTTCTTGGTCCAAAGTTCAGGGGTTGTTCCTGGTCAAGCAACGAGTTCTGCTGAGGGGAAACTTCTGTACTAGAAAAGCATAAGCAAGGTGAGTGATATATCAAAACCTCCTTAGCCAAGAAGAACAGCAAACTTCCAGGGTGGCTGTGCAGAGGCAGAACACCCTGCACATGCTCCCAAAGCTCAGAGGTGGGTGGATCTTTCTGTATACATGGAAGATATCACCAGATTCCAGCAGCATGATTAGCCAGGCACTTCTAAATGCTGCCAGATATTATAGGCACGGGTTCCCTTTGTCGGGAGCACAGGGCCATGCACTATTGCAGAATAGCTGCTAGAGTCACTCTGTACAACTCTGTGCATCCTGAACTCAGTGCAAGTCCCCATCTCACTTACGGAGCCAGCCCTGCATTGCAGTTCACGGAGCTAAACCAGCTCAAGCTTTCTAGCTGTCTTCTTGTAGCTCAGGACTAGAGACTAAGGGGCTTGAACTCCAAGAAAAAGAAGATTTTCTTTTCAACCACAGGGCCTGAAAGACTTCATTCTTTGCCTTTGAGCTCTGTACCCTATGATTCCCTCAAGTCTAATCATCAGAGCAAGCACCAACAACCTTGTAGGATCCAAATCTACTTATTTCTAGTTTATACCTATGTGCTAAGTATATCTTTAACACATGCAGACTTTGGTTGAGAGTGAGACCCATTACAGAAGGCAGTGCACATATGAGAAAAGGCGTTGGTCCTTGAAGAGTTTATAGCCCCATATAGATAAACAGATGATAGAAATGAAGGCTCTCTGTAATAAATAAACAACTTGTAATTCAGCATCAATGCAGACTACGTTTATATTTAAGTTATACAACAGGAAAGTTAACTGCCTTTAGTCTTCCATAACCTGTCTCCTATTCCCCAGCTGTTGAGCTCTCACCTGTTCCCTGCCTCTGATTTTTGAGGATTATCTGTGGATTAATTTTTAAGGAAAATAGTTTTAAAAACTGTTTTGTATTGTGCCCATTTTAAGGCTTTTTTTTAAGGTTTTGAATTGAGACTAAAGAAGATAAAATGCCTTGCCTGAAAACATGTACAGACTCTACACCACATCAGGGAAGTACATGCATAATTTTCTGAATTTCAATCCAAGCTCTAACAGAATCACTGCTCCTTCTTAGCCAAGGACTGCAGTCTCTGCATGCAGTAAACAGATCATACGGGCCACAGGCCTGAAGTTTATCTTAAGCTCCTTTAAAAGCACAGCTCATCATTCAAAGGAAAATGTGTGACCTTTTGTGACATCTCTCTGGAAGGAGCTTTTGTGTCTGCTGCTCTGAGATGATTAGAAGACATGGTATTTCTAATGCAAACTAAGAAATCTCAGTGCTCTGCTGCTTCTTATTCTTGAGCATTAAGAAGCAGATTTCTCTGGGTTTTGTAGGAATTCATGAAATACATGAAAACAGGAAATGAGCAATGGAGTAGCAGGGAGCTTTGTCTAGCCCCTCTTTTCTCTTGGTGGTGGAAGTCTCGCTCTTCTCCTTTCAGGTGCTGAAGGGCACCCCCCAGTCACATATTGATCAGAAAAAGCTGCCTGGAGACAGGAGGAGTCAACAGCCAAACTGGAGGAGTGGAAGGATGAAAAACTTGTTCAATTAGCTATTACAAAGGGACAGTTACTCCTTATTCCAACCTTTCCTTCTGGGCACAGACTAGGACATTTTGCTAGCTTCTCCACCAAAAAGAAGGAATACCTACCTACCTCCTCATCAGACTGTCATGCCATGGAGCCAACTGGGTAAGGAGTGAGAATATCAGGTAACAGATACCCAGCACACATGCTCCCTTCCTTGGGGGAGATGGTCTCCTCATTTCTAAGTGCATTTTGAAGGTGATGCCATAAGACTACAGGAACAGGACTGGGTTGGATCTGCCAGTGAAAGGATGATACCCCATATGGTAATGACACCATCAGATGTCAGAAAGATAAAATTGTGCCTTGTTAATACAATGCACTTCACTCCATCACACTTGCAATTCTCCGTGTTTACCTGGCCAGAATGGTATCTTTGCCTAACAGGTAGATCATCACCTGACCTGACTCTAAACAGCCACAATGACCTAAATGGCACAACTCTAGATTGTACCAGCTGAGGCTATGGTCTCAAAGCAGAAGCTAGTTTAGGTAGACCTCAAAGTTTGATCACCAGTACAATACCTGGTCATGGCAACAGAACTGTCAGTACTCCTGGAAACTGCACAACACCTGAACAGAGCCCCCTTGAGGTTATTCAGGTAGTATCAGTCTTTATTAAGCTTTCATTCCTTCAAGCCCCTTGCATCCACTCACGTAGTGCCAATTTTCTGGTGACCTCTTATTACTGAGCTGGCCCATTTCCCAGAAAACATATGCCATGTGAAGTAGCTCACCCCAAATTACTCCAAACCAATTAAAACTGTTTTTGCAAGGAATTACCTCTTGGCTGAGCGCATTTTCATGAGGCTGTATTTTGCTCTCCTTATTGACTGTTGTGGTCTTATATGCCCTTGCTATACTCCAGTCATGGGAGCATTAGCCCAAAATTACTTGAGGGAAAACTCCAGTCTTCCCACCTGTGGCCAAAGAGCCCAGAGAAGGTGAGTGCTCCAGGCTGTGCCACATTCCAGTTTAATGATGGGGATAGCAGGAGACAGGAATTAAGGCTGACACAGAGAAGTTCAAAGGCCCCCTACCAACAACCGCTAAGTCCAGTCTGACTCACAAAGACAGAACTACACCACAGTGCTCTTCACTCAGGAAAAACGAAGGCATAAAAAGAGGAGAAGCTGCCACCAAAATAACACTACCAAAAATTTGTGTCTGAATTCTGTAGAAATATATGGTGTCCCAATAAAAGGCTCCACCAGAAGTAAATACGGACACAACTCATCCTGACTATATGTGACAGTGGGGCCATAAAGTCTGGGAAACAGAAGACAGAATGAATCTCCTGTAACCCAGTACATGTGCTTGGGGTCACAAGATAAATAATCAATTTACCTTAAATGAGGCTACATCCTCCTTCTGTCATGCAACCTCTGCTAGGCAACTCCACAGCTAGGTGAAACCAACCCCTTCTGTATCAGTAATTACTGGATACAAGTTTAATTTTGCTATATTCTAGTATCTCGGTGGCTCACTCTGCAAAGTTAGCCATGGTATTTTCAATTCAGATGGATATAGGAGATGGCATACCTTAGTCGTAGCTTCATAAGCAACAACCTGAATAGGAGAAGAGGATTTATTTAACCAACCAGCACAAACTTCAAGAAAACAGAAATAAAGAAAGCCTGAAATACAGACTGAGCACACACTTGGTAAGAAAGCAACCATTTAAAGCAAGAAAATACTACTACAAAACAATTTCCTGTATTCATGTGTGCACTTGTAATACAATTACTTCAGATATTTCCAGTTGTTGATTAACAATGAATGAAGAAACAGTCTCACTTACACCACTCCACATAGCTGTTTTAATGCTAAGAGACAAATGTGTGCTTATATGCCTCAAGAGGTTGGAGGAGGGGACTTATTCTTTTGGATAAGTTGTGTGTTGTGATTTACTTGCTCCAATCTTACTATCCCTAAGAAAAGTAAGGTAACTGGTTACCCTTATCTTGCCACCTACAGAAAACATCTTGCAAAAGATTTGCACGAGGCAGGGCCTTGCATGGCGAGGGCTGTCCTGCAAATGCCATGAGTCCAAACTACCAGCATCCTCCAACAGCTGAGAAGGTGCTCAAATGGAAACTAATAGTTTCTAGTGTTCTGAAATCCTGAAACACACATAAGAAAGCTAAAAGCCATTGCAAAAGCCTGTACCATTTTCACATTCTTAATGAGCCCCATTCTGTATAAAACACGCATCCTTCACGGGTTTATGGAGAACCTATGTAAGGAGTTCTGCCCCTGGGATTTCCGTAGATGGAAAGAGTAAATAACACACAGAAAGGAACTAAACCATAGGAAACACTGCCCTAATTTTGACAGCATATGCTTTAATGTACTGTTTGCAACCAGTCAATAAAACCACACAAATGTGTTTGAATAAGGAAATCAAAGCATTTCAACGTGAGTTTAATTTTTAAGGCTGAGCCCACACAGTTGCATGTGTTGCTATTAAACCACTCAGAAGAAACAGAATTTATTTTAAACAGCCTTTTTGATATCCCCCATCCCCCTTTTTACCTTTAAACTTTCAGCTAAGTCCATCACAATTCCTGCGTACATATTCATTATAATTATGTAGATATGTGAATTAAAACATCTTCATTTATATAAGCACAGTAAAATACCTAAATACCTCCACTTTTCCACCACAACTACATCTCAACCAGCAATGCATGGGATGTTATTATACCATTTTACTCTACTAAAGACGATCAACCAAGAAATAGATATCACCAGCAAAATATAGATGTTTAGACCATTTTAGACTTAAGTGTTGTATTACAAGTGTGTCTGTAGCAGCCACGAGCATTTTAGAGAAAATGGCAATTTGGGAACCAAAGCAAGCCAAAGCTCTACCAAACCACAAGTGAGTAACTAGAAGGCGTATTTTACTAGTTAATATTAAACAATAAATTCTCCCATTCTGCCAACGTCATTAACATCACTTTTCAGCATAATGACAGCCTCTGGCAAAAGACTCTATGGTGACAAATCCAATTAACTTTTCTCATCTTTATCTCACAGGTCACCTGTTTAAAAATGCATGTTTACTCTGTCTTTCCTTAGAACAAGACTGACTGCAGTGGAGGTAAAGTGGTCTTCTACATCAAGTAGGTCACGCCGTCTCAGTTGCTCTTTGTACCAGTCACTCTGCATATTGTGTGAGCTGTCATTTGACACGTCTTCCTCCCCAGCTTCCAGGACGAGCTGCCTTATGCCCTGCTGGCAGGCTACCTCTCCTTCCCTTACCAGTGGAAGGGAACCCAAAGAGAGGCCTTTCTCATGCCAGTATCTAAATTACACCAGTGTGCTCTCTTCGCTGATTAAAGGAGGTCCTTCGGAACACAATCCAAAACCCACTGGAGCTGATAAAAGTTTTTACGGTGGTTTCAGTAGGCTTTGAATCAAGTCCTGTTGGTACAATCATACACTTCCTACAAGATACACAAAGGGAAGAGGGGGAGAGTCTATTTTAATGTTTTGTTCCCCTGACCTTAAAGGAAAGAGCACAAAAGGATCATTTTGTTCCAGAAGCAGTACCTAGGACCTAAGGGATGATTTCAGGAATCCGTCACAAGCTGATTTCACAGCTGTGGTGCAAGGTGCAATGACAGCTACCAGCTGAAGAGACCCAGTGGAAATGGGGAGTATATCCTCAGAGTAAACAAGCCTGATTCCCTCTTGGATGCAGTTGTACAGAGAGGCTGTTCCTAGGCAATGAGTAGACATTGCCTCCAGTCCCTCTCCCAGGGACAGAGTTCTCTCTCCCAAAACAGAACTCACATGTCAAGGCTAAGACCACACAAACCATCATATCTGAGTGATACAACATCAAAGAAGATACCCCCACATAACGCCCAAATCTCTACAGATCTAAGACCCACATACACTGAATAGAAGAGGAGGGACGTGGTCCCAGAATGAAGGAAACTTCAGAGTTTCTTAGACCATATAATAATGAAAATTCACGTTTGTTTTTTTTGTTTTTGGTGTTTAATTATCCTTAGCCCCTTAACGTATGTATGGGTGAAATGGTACAGTTTTTGCATGCAGACTAACAAGCCTACATGAAGCACTTGCACACACACAAATTCACTCCATGCCATGGCAAGGTTAGATGATTCAAGACAGAGGACAAGCAGCAGGAAGGTGAAGATGCATATTAAAGTGCTAAGATCAGTTGTTAGATCTCAACTCTCTAAGGGAGCACAGAAAATAGTAGTATGGACTTAATTGCCTCAAGTTCAGGAGCATTTTTCTTTCTTCTTCAGTATCAACAGCTGGGTCTTTATTAGGCCAGGACACAACTAAACCCAGGCCTTTTGACAGAATCAAATAGGAGCCATCCTTGAAGTGGCTTTCCTGGCAGTTTCAAGACCCAAGGTCCCTGCAGGAGTTTCATATAACAGATGCTGTGCGATACAGCTTTGGCCCTAATACCAAAGGCTTTTATATAGAGTGATTTTTAGGCAGTTAAAACGTTCTTTTCTGGTATCTTAAATACCGCCATTTCTGCTCATACAAGCACTTGCTTGAGGCTAGTGATCTCCCATGCTACAGACTGCAGTGTTCTGCTTGCTCCAAAAAACAAAGCACTGTCACTTAGCTTTTTGCACTTAGCCCATCAACTGTACATTCTCACACTAATGCCGCCTTCAACCTGCCAGTCCCCTGGGAGGACTGCAACCCTTTTGCATGATCTAGGTCCAATCTCAGCAAGAGACTGACCTAGTCACTCTAGTTTCAAAGCAATATAGGGCACGTACAGGCTTTAAGTAACTATATAAATGCATATGTTTTATGTATCTACCTCATAGACTCTAGATACATGAAGGTTTGGGGGTTTTCCACACGTTTCCGAGGTAAGAAAACCGAGTAATGCAGTCACGTGAGAATGCAGGAATTAACTGATTCGTCCTAAATTACCAAGCATCCAATGAAAGATCCAGGAGAAAGCTGCCTTCGTTCAAGCAATTTTGTTTAACAGCATCTATAGAACTCCTATGTTAAGCACTGTACGGTTGCCCCATCGAATGAGTTATTAAAATATTTAGATTGCATCTTCATCTCCATCCTCTTTCCCTCCCCCCTCACAGAAACTGCAACTGATACCAGCTAAGCATGATAAAATCTCTGGGGCTTGCAAGGATCACCAGTTACATGAATGGAGCCTAAAAAAAAAAAAAGAAAAAAAAAAAAATCAAAAATCAGACCTAAAGCACTAAAGTGGGGAAAATCCTAAAGGCAAGATGACCCAAGCAATAGTTGGCAAACATGCTGGACAAACTCCAAGCGCCCGTTTCTGCAGGCACCCAGACGATGTAGTGGCAGGTCACTACAGCAGTACCGTGATCAGTGTGCTGCAAGCCCTAGGAACACCTGTCTTCCTGACCAGTACATTTTACATATACAGTACAACATGCTGGAGGATGGAATAAAATAAAATCTTTTTCCTGAAGGGGTTTATTTTCTTGAATCCATTCTTTACTCTCTGAGGGTGGCAATTGTTCTATTGCTTTGGACTTTATAACTAAGAATGTATTTTCATACGTGCAATCGTGTTGTCTCAGTGTCCCCATACTAGTTTCTCAACTCTCAAACTGTTTTATTCAGTGTGCCTAACCATCTACGATTACTCACATTTTCTTTTACAATGGTCTGACTGCTTCACAGTTGCGCCTTAGTCTTGCTTAAGTAAGACTGCAACAGTCTCCCAGTCCTTCGTCCTCCTGTCCTGAATGCAAACGATGATCAGGGTTGTTAGTGCAGGAGGGATGAAGGTTCATTTTCCACAAATTGTTACTCACTGCAGCGGAACAATACCAAAGCCACACTAAGGGCCAGTCTCGACACAAAGTCAAAACAGAAAAGGATCTTTCTCTTCTCCTCCCTTCTCCACCGCCTTTCTTTTTGGTTGGTTAATCTGTTTTTCCAAGACACTCCTTCCTGCTTAAGCCTTGCAGGTAGATGCTGCCCCTCGAGCAGCCACCTCCCTGCAAAGGACCCCTCACATGCTGTAGCTGTGATCAGGAGCACAAAAAGGAAATACTTTATTGGTCACATTGTTCAGCATGCTGGTGTGCCAATTACCACCACCACTGACTCAACAGCCCAGACACACCACTCCATAACATCTTTAGGATATATTAGGAATGGATTTATGCAGTGCTTGCTGGGGCACCTCAAACCTTTTGTGAAAGCTCAACGGGTATCTATGGGACATAGACTGGAAAATGGCAAAAAGAGACCAACAAAGAGCTCAAAATTCAATTGTTTATTAACCTGCTCACGCACTGACCACCTCCAGTGAAGGAAGGAAGGTCCTGAGAGCGTTGACACATTTCACATGCTGGAGTACTTACCCCTTCCCATAAGCCTGTCAGCACAGAGAGCTGTACAGGATTTTGCTATAGAGTGAGCTAAGATACTGTTTAATTTTTAGTTCATAGACAAGCAACAGGCTAAGTGCCCAAGGACAACTCAATAATCTGTGGTCTCTGCAAAACCACTGGGCTTACCCTGCAGCTCTCAGGGTAGCACAACAGTGGGAAGATGTCTCCAACAGCAGCAGGGGGACTCTGAATTCGCATAAGCTTAACTGCTGTTGGGATGACAAACACCTTCAGAAATCTTCCAGAATATTCCTGCTTTCTTGCACTTACTAAAATTCTCATGACTTGGGAAGTTTGTCAAAGGGAAGAATTTCACTTGGACGCTTGAGTATTTGTAGCCCTTAGAAAGTCTTTATTGCTGATGTTGAGAACACCTGCACAAAATAGGTCAATAAAACATGAACTGTAGACTGACTCCTATTCCCACTCGCGCGCAGTGCTGCAAACCTTCTGCAGCTGCTGCACGTAACTGACTTTGGACTTGGTCCAGAGATGCAAAGACCTTCAGTTCGCTCACCACTGTCATGCAGACAGCAGAACCAGCCACTGGCTTATGCATCAGCACTGTCTCCTCACAGCAGGTAAGCAGACTGACTTGGATATGAACTGGCACAACAAACAGTGTCTACAATACGTGACACATTTGCCATTATATTTTTATTACTGTTTTCCCACTCTAAAACTCATTCAAACCTCTCAACTGTAGCTAGCACTAGTTCTAACACTTCTAATACTTGTTCCTCTCCAAACCTTCCAATTATTTCCCTCCTAATATATTAAATCATAAAATGTATTTTGGCTTTCAATGCTTAATGCTCCAGCTATTGTTTATATGGCTACTGTCTTCTGTTTAAAGCAAAGTGCCCTATTGAAGTGCAGTGATTAATCAGGATGATAAATGCTGCAGTAAGGCCCCTGCTATCAATCACATTTCTTGTGCAGAGAGGCACTCATGCCAAAAAAAGAGGGGGGTGCCGGGGCGGGGGGAGAGGAGGAGGAAGGCTCATTTTCCACTAATTTAGTATGATTATTTTCTGTTAAGAAAAGAGGCAGCTCCTTTATCCAACAATGAATGCAGACTGACCAGCAGTTTAGAGACCTACTAAGATATGGTTAAAGATAATAATAAAGCAAAGTTATTTGTGTGAAAGGGGACAGATGGCAGCCACACAATAGCCATCAAGTCTACTTAAACAGATAAGTAGTCTTCCTACACCCACCCCAGCCCTAGACATGTGCTGATTCAAAGACCAGCTCTCATCACAGGGAGCCCTCTAACCTGAAACAGGTGCAGAGGTCACGGTTTTTCCTTCCACACACTCATTTACAAATTTTCCCATTCTCTCCGTCAAACACAAAATAAGCAAAGCCCGCGACAGATGCTCCTGCACAGCAGTGATAAGCTACGCCCTCTGTGCTTTGCAAACATGTGCTCCAGACCCCGGGACAAAGCAGCACAGCTCTGGGAGAGGCAGAGAAGCACTGCGCCGGAAACACAGCAGCCAGCCTGGCAAGCTCAGTGTTCCATCAGATTTCTGAGCCTTGGCAGAGACAAGCTGCCATGGATGGCCGAGGGCTGCACAAGTGATGCCCGTTTCACTTCGGAGATGCAGGCCATCCCCAGGTCGGCTTTCTGTACAGAGAGAATCAGTGACAGACACAGGGGAAAAAGGAACAGGAAACCACCAGTATCACTGGGGTCACCAGAGCGGGCAGGCTGCAATGAATTTTGAATGACATGGATTGGTGAAAGACTTAATGCCAATAAGCAGCCAAGCGCCTCGGATCCAAGGCCAATTTCTGCTATGGGGAGCATTTTATCCAAAGCAAAAGGTGCTGATGAGTCTGAGAAATCAGGAGCCAGAGACAAGTGGAAAAGCCAGAGGGGTCTGGTGACCCCTCAGTCACCAGAAAGTAAGGGGTGCTGATGAGACAGACCCTCTCAACAAGTTTCTGTGAAGTGTGATGGACCCTTCCCCCCCCAGGCACCGCAAGACTAGGGCTTTTAATATTGCAAGTACTGCAGTCCGTTGACTTAATTTTCCTGCAGCAAACCTGCACAGAGACAGAGTGCTGCTGTCTTTCTGCTGCAAGGCACTCTATCAGCTGCAGCATGGCAAGTCAGCATTTCAGGCACGGCCAGCAGCTATGACTTCTTGCAGGGGCTGAGTGCCCCTGCTTCCCACCTGACTGACATCCTGCACTACTTCATCTTTACATACATCCGTCTTCTGATGATCTCTGCAAGCAGCATTGCTGGGAAATGAAAATGCTCGGGGTTCAGTTCTCATAAACAGTCACAGCTGTAAATCCTCAAAAGCCTTTTTAAGCTCTGTCATAACATATGACTTTCTTTCCCATGACACAGTTTATTATACAACTATTTCTTTCCCTTGTTTTAAGAAGAAAGGGGGCATAACTGTAAGGAAGCTTATTAGCACTGTAACATGAATCAAATCCAAAGGTGACAAGATGGGTTTTGGCAGAATGCGTATGCGCAGTTTGGATCCCTCATTACATTTAGTAAACCATACAGAAGTACAGGTGGAAAGGAGATGCTTCACATCTATGACTACCCTTCACTAGAAGCCTGGTCTAAGGCTTTTCAAGTCGTCACCTCCATAAATGGTGGATTAGGCCCAGTTAGAGTATTTTTTTAAATTATTGTATCAATTTTACTTTAGCAACAGTATTTCAGCAGACATAAATAATCTTTTTCCCTAACGAGACAGAAGCAAACGTCTCATCTTTGATAGATGTAGAAAGCAAAAAAAAAAAAAAATTAGAAAGACGACCCAAACACTGGGGTTTTATAAACGGAGTGAAATTATGGGTGAGTGAAAGAAGGTACATTCCATTTCCTCCCCTAGCATTATAGATTTAAAATCTACTTTTCTGTATTATATATGATTATACACACATATATTCATAGACCAAACATAGACCAAATTCATATTTGATTACTGAAAGAAGTTCCAGGAATTAGTTTGTCAATAGTACTTTATCGCAACAGATCTCAAAAATAATTCCAGCATTCTTTCACAGATATTAGGAAGAGTTTGCTTGGTGATTCTCCTGCCCATTTGGATACTGCAGAAAGGCATTTTTTGAGTCAAGACAGTGTTATTACAAGGGTTCTTCGTAATAAAGAGAGCTCTGGTAAATGTAAATGCAAGCACTAACAAAATGCAAGTGAACACAAGGACACAAACACAATGCTTTGACTATACCTCCTTCCCTGTGTCCCACTGCTTTTCTTCATTTTTAATTATAGGTTGATATTTTAGGGGGGAAAATCACAAATATTTTGCAAAGCTGACACCATGGCTGAATACTTGTATTTTCCCTTGCCGAGCAAATTAACCTTTAACATATAAAGAGCAAAAAATAAGTTTTCAGTTGCACAGCCAAGAAGTATTTTGTAGTGCAGTTGTGATGGCATCAAATTGCAATCCAAAAGGTAACTGAGGTGGCTTCAACACTTGAGATGTCTCTGGAACGGAACCACAATCATCTGCCAAGCTGCCTGTAAAGGGTATCACAATAGTCCTGAGCCTCCACAAGCCCTGGTTTAAACATAATCAGCAGAATGTGGAGGGATTTCCACCCCACAGATCACCTTACAACTGGAAGAGGAAAATATAAAAAAAAAAAAAAAAATTGACAAGACAGTCTTGTTGCTACAGCTCTCAAATTGGTGTCAAGAGTGCTGCACAATCTTTAGCAATAGGCACAATTGCCTCATTTCTCTCTGCACAGGAAGGCTGGTGTCCCAGCCCTGGAATGATACACCTGGCAGCAGTAGTGATGGCCTTCATATACACAAAGAACAACATCACTGGCATGGAGACAGCAGAATCGGGAGGTACCTCTCAGCCAGCGCAGACCCTCGTACCCAAAAGCATCCATATACTCAACTGTTGTGCAAACTGTAACAATACAACTGCCCAGAGACTTCTGCCTGCAGGATCTTGACCTGCACCCGGGCTGCCCAGCTGCCAAGCACAAACTCCCAAAAGCAGGAGCTGTCGCACTTAATGCGCCCTTCTGCTGTTGTTCCCTGCACTCAATATGCTAAACAAAATTAAACTCATTGAATCTCCTGCAAAAATACATGATTGAGGAATGACAGCACACACACACACACACAAAAAGGCAGGGCCTAAGCATTGGTAGATCTCTAAAAATCACTCTGAGGGTGAAACAGTTACAGGATAAGAACACTGAAAATAAGAGGATTCAATGTGCTTGCTCAAGAACCCTTCCTAGCCACTCGCACTGTACTCAGGGCCATACAGCCACATCATACGAAAAGACCTGTGATGACTACCCTACTCTTACACATCCCTCCCTTAGCAAACACGACACTGAAGGCACACAGCAGAGACTGAGTGGGGACCAATGAGAAGCACAACAGTTCATAACAACACGCTCTTTGTCTCCTTTTGTCTGTGCCTTAGCCACAGAGAACTTCTCTCTTTTTTTTTTTTTGCCAAATTTTTTGTGAGTTCTTTCAAGGAGTTATTCTTGGTTTGTATACTGTTTATGAGCCACGTGGATGCATTACTCGTATCGTGGAGCATGGTTTCCATTCCTTCTGTTCTATAATTAATGACTGAAGTGCTCAAGTTTCCTGCTTGACAGTAATGCACACAATGGTATTTAAACTTTTTACACACACTGGCTAGTTACACAATTGTAAAACTACTTCTAGTAGTTGTATACATCAGTCTTGAATTTACCTTTTCATAATTACTTCCACAAGTGTTTGCTGAAAGACTTTTTTACTAATGGACACTAAATACAACAAACCTAAGAATAAGCACATTCATTTAAATACTCAAAGGCATTTTGTGTATTTTTGCAGAAAAGGTTGCTGTAATAACCAGTTCTGTCCATGTCTCGTGTCTGTCATTACAAATTCTGCTGTTCTTATTATTCATTACCTAACACCACTGCTACAAATAATAGCACCAATTCTTATTTTAATGATTATTAATATGCTTAGTTGTATTGCAGTAGTACTTTGTGGCAACTTTCCAAGGAAGAGAATTCAATTCTCCTAGGGATTGCACATCCATCCAAGGAGAAACCAAGCTCCTGCCTAGGAGGACATCAACAGCAGCTCCGAGTACAGTGAGACCACAGCACCAGGCACTGAGAGCACAAACCTCTCTGGATCCCAGCAGGTTTCAAAAAGAGTCAGAGGTCCCTTTGGTATATATATAGGACTATGGGATGGTGGGGGTGTGTCACAGAGTTTTATATCTCAGATTTCTATCTTCTCTGAGAGCATTCAGCACATTACTGAGCATCCCAATTTGTTGCTCTAACTTCTATCTTATCATGACTGAAAAAAATAATCAGTTCAATCTTGACTCATTCTTTGGCATCTAATTTTCCTTTAGTTTTATCATCATGTTGCTAAAACCAAGAAAAGATTACTCAACTGTTGTCTTGTCCTTTAGAGATTCAGAGAATACAGCGCAGGAGCTGCACGCTGGCTCCAGCAGAGCATGTGTTCTGAGCAAGGAGATCACTGCACAACATATTCAACTGCAGTTTGTTTCACTTAAAAATAAGGCATGATGCATGTTTCAGATTTCCTAAAAAATTTTGAAAGTGACAAGATCAACTGTCAGACTACACTCAACTTCGCGGGGGAAGTCACTGGAGCAGTGCGTCATCAGGGCAGGGGATCCGTCCTCACTGGACAGCTGACCACCTCCACGGCTGGCCAGGATTAGATCCGGCAACTCAGACTTGCTGGCATGCACTTAAACTACAGCAGTAACTAAGCCCTGATTTACTGTCAAGTTACCAATACAGATATCGGCCGTCTTGAACCATTATAAACTTAGTTTATACTGCATTAAGTCAATACCGATGGCACAAACGCCAATCCATCAGCCAGGCCACCACCATCACATTGAGAAGTACTGAGAAAGGGTTTGGATTGATGCAAGTAAATCCACTCTGATTCCATAGATTTCAGTTAAATTGCTGCAACTATGGAAATCCTAAAGCAGGTAGTTCTCTTCTAAATTATTAAATGTCACTGGGTTTGTCCCTTCTCTGACCCCATTCAGAGATCACTTCAGGTGGACCGCGACTGCAGATGGGGTTTTTATGCCTTTGCTTTCAGACAGAAATGAAAGCAAGTTGGAGCTATCAGTCAGATGTTCCCCTGCGTGCTCAGGGCTGGATACAAGGGAAGAAAGGTGCAGCAGTGCCAACTCCCAGACGGCAACCTGGTTTCCAGGGTTAGAGTGTCCAAAGGCAGAACACGATCAACCTCCAGACCCTCACAGCCCTATGTTTTCCACTCCTGCTGCCCCCTTCTCAGGATGTCTCAAACATTTAAAAAAAATAGCAGGAGAATTTAGAAAATCCACACTGCTAAGAGCAGCTTCTAACCACATGAAACTCCCCATCTTATCTTGACAATTCTCAGCACAGAAATGGCAATAAAACACTAAGTCTTCCTAACAATCACGAAGGATGCACAATACAGTTGCGCAAGAATAGCAGTCACTAGCCTGTGCATTGCTGCCAGAAGCACACGTGGGGCCTCACAGCACACTGACTGACACTATTAGCTCGCAGAATGAGGATATTCCGAGTAGGTGAACAGTGCTCCTATAGACCAGAACTAGGTGCTTTCCCCAGTGCAAAAATGAGATGCCAGTTTAGCCTTATCTCCTCTCTGCTGTGGAGTGTGCTGCCCTGTACATGAAATTGGCAGGGATTTGTCAAGGAACTTTTCATAAAGATGTGTTGTGGATTTGTTTCCATGTCCATAACTCAAACATCTGAAACGGGGAAGGGGAGAATATGCTGCACATAAGTCCCCAGAGCTGTCACACGCGCCTTTCTCTCCCCAGTCAAACTCAGGGCTGTGGATTTCATCATAAGATGAAGTTTTTCAGTATTAAATGCTATGATACTGAGGAGCATAGTCCTCAGGTTCCTTTTGGCACGTGGATGGAAGTGACTTAGGAACCACAGAGACAGAAGCAACTGGACAATACTGGGAGTTTTATACTGATGGTTAAATACACAGCTCTGTGACCTCTCCTCCCTGCTCTCTAGTCCTGTCTGTAGCAGTCATAAGCTCTTCCCCTTGATGATGAAAAGGCTAAAGAAAGGCACTTTCTTAAGTGTGACTCATTTTCTTTTAGCCAATTAAGGCATACATTTGCATTTTTAAGAGCAAATATACTCATAAAGTAAGAAAAAGAAAAGATTAACCCAATTTACTCACCACACATACTGAAAAATCACCTTATTGCAAGAACCGGTATGACTCAGAAAACAAATGTAAACAGCTTCTGTGATTTAGCACTTACTGACACCTAATGTATTAAAATAAATTGCCCATCATTTCTCGCAAGCTCTATGCTAATGCACTCCATAAAACGTCAGTGAAAATGCAGCAGTGCATAACTATCTAGAGGCTTCGCTTGGTGGCATATAATACAATGAATTGTCCTCTGACCAGGACAGGGAAAGGAAGTTAATCTGCACCTCCAGCCTTCCAGGGAATGTTCCAGGTTTGTAAGACATGAGTCAGCAGCATTGCTGCTATGAAGAGTTTTTTCCTACCATGCTACTGGCAATACAATCTTTTCCGGCTTTCCCAGCTTTGGTATGCCAGCTCAAGTTTCCATCAGGAAAGAGCCACCTTTTATATAAAATGGGACAGGTTAATTGATTGCCATTTATTCATTATCATGTTAAAAGCCATCGCACACCTGTGTGACCACCATATAATTCCATACAACAAAGAGCTCCACATGAAGAAAGAGTTAAGTTGATGGGCGAAGACAGGAGAAATCTAGTATTTTACTATTCTAGTGTTCTAACCTTTTTATTAGTACTGGTACCACAGTAACACCCCAAGCCTCTTTGTTACTGCAGCCAAGACAAAAGCCACCACACTAAGTCTCATGATCAAATCTGACACATATGCAACTTCCTCTAACCAAGGATCTCAATAACTTAGCAAAGTTGATGAACATCCCTACTGAGGAACACAGTGGCATTTCTTGGTCTGTTTTACAGACAAAGAAAATAAGGAAGAGAAGGAGGACATAAACTTTCAGAAATTAACTTGGCAGCTTAGAGCCCTTTGCAGGAACTACAGGCCTGCACCTAATGACTTCTTCCTCCAGTTGAGGACATGTTGGCTGAGCTCCTGGTCCAGTTCATCCTCCATTGGATTTCTGCTCTTTGACGATTATTTTCTTAACAGGTTATACAGGGTCCTTCCTAAAGTTACTAAACCAAACTTCTGCTAACTGTCCCTAACTCTTACGTTAGCTACAAGCAAATCTAATCTTACAAGCTATCTAAACATAGCTTGACAGAGAGTGAAGCACAGAAATGTATTTTCTTCCTAGAAATGGAAAACAAAGCTGAAATGAATCCTCCCTTCCCTCAAATGAAGAAAGCACTGACATAACCTCATCACTTGCTGCCTCTGATCTTCCAGGCAGGCAGTACAGGCACATGTCGGCCAGCCAGCACCCTTGAGCAGCTCTAGCACACGCCGTGTCCTGCCCAGCCGACAGCACAGAGCCCCAGAGAAACTGGGGTACTCTGGTGCAAAGATAATGGAAGATGTGGTAGGGGAGGAAGACACAAGGTGTAAACCCATAGGAAAACAACTTTCATCAGGACCATGATATATTAGTTCCAGTCTTACCCACAGAAAACCAGTTTTATGTGGATTATGTTATTCCTAGCTAATATTTTTTTGAATCCATTGACAAATTTCAATCTGCTTTGGCACAGCAGCAGAGAGAGCTGTCTTCCTACAAGTCACATGAAAACAGATATCTACGGAGAAAAGATAGACCCTACAAGCAACCACCTCAATGTCCCAAATGGAAGTAAAGCCATAACATAGGACCCTTATTTGCCACTGAAAAATTTGCCTAGGAGACAGTCTTTCTGATCAGTAGAACTGCAGGAAAATCTTCACTGAGAATACTTCAGTAAGCACAAGACATAAATTAACAACAAAGTCAGCACCATTAATTTCAATGCTCAAAAAAGTACTTGTTTCATGTAATAATGGGATGAGACAACGTTAATAGTGGTGTTCTAACCTTACCCCTAGTAAACAAATTGAGGATATTGAGCCCCAACCTAGAAGAGCTGTAAAGCAAACTTCCTCCTTACTTCCATCGCATGTGCTAAGAGAGGGCCACCTAACAATTGGGGTTAAAGAATGGATGACAAACTCAGGACAGAGGTGGACATGGGGGCCCAAGCTTGCTCCTGATGCTGCTCCCCAGAAAAGAGCCCTGGGGATGAACTGACGCCAGCACATTGCTCCTGAATGCCTTTGGCGCATTTGGTCACCATGTCATTTGTTTAAATGAAAGCGAGCGCCAAACATCACGTCATTCTGGGTTCATGCCCTGGAGTCCGCAAACTGTAATCCAACACACCTCATTGTCACTGCATGCTCTGGCTTCAGTTGCTTTTTTGCATCAACTAACAAAATGCCTTCCTTTTGATATTCCAAGCCAGCTTATGCTACCTGTCACCACAGGATTTTTCAATTCTGTCCATCTAGAATTAATTCTCTCCTTGCAGAGTAAGTGCCTCTTACCCCTACTTCATTTTGAAATAATTTCCATTTTTGCCAGCATAACATCTCATTTTCTTCTTTGTAGACAGAAGGAATGATTTGCAACATAGATCTGAAAAACCCAGATCAAAAGTGGAGGTTAAAATAACTGATAGATCAGAGGTATAGGAAATGTATATGTATTGCTTACTTAAAAAAAAAAGTCTCCTCACCAACTCTGGTTTATTTACAAATAGGTGACACCATTTCTTTGTTTTTAGGAGACCACAGAGGACTGATAAGAGGCTGTGCACAGGAGATAAGAGGCATTTCCAAAGCAGATGAAAACCATTCATCCAAGGGGATCCCATTGTCAACAAATTTGACTCATTATCCACAGATACTGTAAAGACTAGGCAGTTCTACTTGTCTGCTAACACTGCCATCACTTCTGTTTGTGAGAAATCCTTCCTTTCCCCTTCTCCAATGCGGCAGCAAAACCCTGGATTTTGACATGAAGCCCAGCAAGCAGCGTCAGTCCTTGAGACAGAGTTTGCAAAACATTAATGAAATCAGAATGAGACTGCAGTTTGGCTTGTTGCCCTTGGATAATGGAAGTGGAATTAAAAGTAGAGAGAAGAGAAGGGGACTTTCCCTTCCAACCCAAATCATTCTGTGATTCTATTACTTGCTTTTAGCTTAGAAAAAAAAAAAAAAAAAAAAAAAAGAGCACTGAATGTATTTTTCCAGAATTAAACCATTTTATACACTATTTACTTCAGGTTTTCCTATTTCAAGGAGTCTAGTGATAACTGATACCAAGAGGAAACAGTATTAAAAGCAACTAAGTAAAACTAACAACTAAAGTATTCCTTTGAAGAATTTTATTTAGCCAGGAATATCTGATAGGTAAGAAGCCTTCTGCCTAAGACAGAAAACATAAAAGGGCCAAGAGAACAGAAAGATATGTAAAACAGGAAGACAAGGAACAGAATTGTTTATAAGAAAAATAGGAGAGAGAGAATATCCTGGAAAATTCACTGATGCTTTCCCCCCGGAAGGAGCATCTATCAATCAGCCCTAGCAATTTATTGCAATGAAATTGATTATTCATCACACTTCAGAGGGATGCATTGCTGCTAGCAGTGGCCCACATCCTTCCCAACACTAATGTTCTGGCTTGGGGTTCTTGCCTGTCTGGGGATGTAGAATGGCCATTTCAGGAAACCAGGCTTTCTCTCAGAGTTATCATTACTCCGGGGTTTACCCAGTTTGAAAACATTCCTGCCTTTCTTGAAGAATTTCTCGCCTTTTTTATTCCAGTTTTCAAAAGACACCCTGAAACTTCAGACTAGAGAGACATGCAGATTTTGACTGCTGCCCTACAAACACACATATTCCCTTCAGGTCTAAAAGCAGAGCTAAGAAGTATGATCAGCTGTAGCACACCTGAGGAGACCAACACATGACAAAGTCTGGTTTGGAAGGTATTGGGTGACATCTGGCACCTGAGAAGTTAATGCAAGACGGATATACCTTTCCCTCTCTCCGTCAAGGTGCAGGAAGCAGATTTTCAATCCTGCCTAGATTTCTTTTATTCCTAAAGGCACAGCTCCCACTGCAAATCAATGAGATCTGTAGTCCTTAACCACTTGACACATCCGAAAGTGTTATACAAAAAGTCACTTACTATTTTTTATTTTGCAGGATTTTATCTCGCTGTTTCCTTTACAGCATCAAGGGGTTAAAGCAACCAAAGCCAAAAGGTATTAGAGGGAAGAGGATAATAAAATACTTTTCTTGGGAACTAGCGATGTCACTGTCAAAAATCCCCAGTCTGTTAGCGTCAGTTTGAAATGTAAAAGTAATTTCTGAAGTGCCAGTAATATGTCAAAAAAGCATCAGACAGACTCTCTCCCAGCACTGCCCCATCCTGCCAGGCTACTGAAACACTGTGCATAAAAACCCCAAGTTGAGACACATGCAGTTTTTCACAGCAGTGAACAGGTTAAAAGAAGTTTCCCTCCTCCATGAAAGCAATACAGTATGAAACCACCACTATGCTTTCTGCTGAGCGCTCTGATAGATTGTACCTGCTCTGAGCAAGCCAGTGAGTTTAACCCTATTCTTGCTGATACTAAAATCAATATTAAAAGGACTCCGCATCTGATATGACTGGAGGCAGTTTTGCACCATCACTATTACTAACCCAAGACAAAAGACAAGCACTCACGTTTGTATCTCACCCTTTGATAGCTGCAGCTGAAAGGACTAATTAAATAGGTAGAGCATATGCACACACTTCAAAAAATAACTTTACAGTGCTTGCCAGAGCAATTTGAAAATCTGTGCAAAGCTGCAACAAAACGTAGTTTGACAAAATGAAAAATAACAGCTATTGTTTAAATAAATAAATAAACAAATACCAAAAAAACCCAAAGAACAGTCCACACCCTGTACCACATTCATTCCCACATCCTCAAAATCACATTCAAATACAGAGGTGTCCTACCTTTCCAATCTGTGAACAAGCAGATTCCAATCAGTGCGTCACGTCCAAGACTATATGCTGGAGAATCTGTTAGTATAAAACAAAGGTGGAGAAAAAAAACCTGAAAATACTTAATTTTTGCTGAAAAACAGTTTTCAGCTATGAAAAAAGTTTTTTTTTATTATACAAAGAGATAGCTGCATAAACATATCCATACAAATAGGTGTGTATGAAGATGTGTGTGCATATAATATACATTATGCATGCATCAAATATATTTATAAACAAAACCACCGAAGTTTATTACCTATACATTTTACATGCAGCGTGCACCGCTATGGAATTGAATCTACAGCAGACTAAATCCCAAAAGCTACAGCATAAAGGTATAACTCTTTCAAATCCTCAACAAGCAAACAAAGCTGACATTTTTAAAAAGAAAATCATTACCAGCTCATATGCTGCCATACCACAAAAGCCTATCCTTAAATAACTGCTGCATAATCATTCTCCTGGAGTGTTGTTATCCATCGGCTCGCTGCCTATCTCCAGACAGACGCAGTCTGCAAGCCACCAGCTTGTATCTACCATGTGTACGTCAGGAAAAGGAAAACTGCAAATTAGAAGAAGTCCCCGCAGTGGTGAAAAGGAAAAAAGGGTGAGTGGGAGAGGAAGAGGGAGTTCACTGGCCACAGAAATTTCGAGAATGATGACAAACCAGCAGGCTCCGCCATCATCCACTTACAATAGGATGCTGCACCTCGCCGCTGCTGAAGCAGTTAGTCAAGGGGTTGCTGGTATCAAATGCCTGACAGGCATTTTAATTGCATCCAACCAAGTGTGTCCCCAGGAATCGGGCCTTTAATCCTATGAATATAATCAACTGGTTTCTTTTGTACTGCTGCCAAACACACACAGGCACGCACTGCACACAGGCAGCAGTGCACCCGGTTTCCACTGCGATGCCAATCCAAATCCTAAACAGGTTTTACGGACGGTACACGCTGAAAAGGAGGTCTTGAGGGATTTAGCATTTTCTGCATTACAGATTAGGAGGGGGATTCGCCCTCCCCCTTTATTTTTCTATCTAGCAGTTATGTTCACGTGTTGGAACCGGCTCATCTATGCTGTTATTTGAGCCTTGCAGTTGCTTATTCACACCAACGGGAAATAAAACCAGGGAAAACAGAGAAGTGCTGTAATACTATAGGGATGAGCAGGGACCCTTCAGGACTAATACAACAGAGGGCTCACCGCGTTCAGCTCACAAACGAGTTGTTGTGAGGGGACCGGTTTTACTGCCGCTACTCAGCCACCATGCCTGCCCTGATCTCACCTCCCTGTTACAGGGCTTTCTCTGGGGCAACATTAATCTGAGTAGGACAAGGGACCTGTGAACTGGGAAACCAACCATGGTATGACTAGGGAAGGGCTGCAGAGAAGAGTTAGAGCAGGATGAAGGCATTTTTTAAGAGAGAGAAAGTTGAAAGATTAACTGGTTTCTTCTTGAGCTTTGCGTGTTTGTAATGAAAGAGCATAATCAGCAAAGGAGCAGTCAGGAGAAATCAATGAGCCCAACCACACTCTTAAGGGCTGAAGATGAGCCTAAATGTCCCTGCAGTCAGGACACGCAAGCCAACCAGATTCACTTCCCAACAACAAGGTGGTGCTTCTCAGTCCCCATGACAGCAGAGCCCTTGAGAGGGAAGGGTGTCAACAGGAGAAGGAAATGTCTCCCTACCACAAGTTCTGGGAGAGGTCCAAACAACTTTTATCTTTGAGGGGGACAAGGGGCTTTAAGGAAGGAGTAACAAATCTCCCGTGGATTTCCAGAGCTTCTCTCCCAAAACTCTGCAGACAGAGGTCTGCAAAAGGAATCAATTCCCTCCTGCCTTCTCCCACAACCAAAACAAGATGACTTTTCACACATTCATCAAGCTTTGCATTAACCAGAAGCTCCACTCTCATTGCTACAAACAAATCCTAGTACCTTAAAAGCATCTGTCCTGACCTGATCATTTTCCTCCCACTCTCTAAATCACCACAGCAGTTAGGAGGACGAGGAAATGGAGGAAGGTAGCCCCCAAAGACAGCCTATATGGGAGAAGGATGATGGTGGAGCAGGTACCGCATGGCGGCAAAAAGGCCTCCAGCAGGAATGGATAAAACAAGCAGGAGCAGCACTAGCGCAATTCTTAGACCTTTCCTCTGAGAAAGCCTCCTGTGACTCATCGGAAGGGGTGCCTGCTGCTGCCAAACCTCCCACTGCAGAGCTCAGCCCCCTGCAGAAACCAAGGAAACTCTAATCCTGCCCTCATCTTCCTCAACTCCACCATTTAACAGTTGGTGCTTGTTCACAGCATTGCTATCATCCCTTCCCCGCTTCTACAGCTCCCCTCCTCCAGCCATTCTTTCCCCAAAGCAACCCGGAGCTCTATGAGGTCCCAGAAACAGCACAATGGAGTTGGGATGGTGGGGGGGTAGCAGGAGTCCTGAAAACTGTCCTGTAATTCCTCTCAGAAGTTCCTGACAGGCCTCATGCGGTTCACAAGGGACTGATACATATTGGCAGGCTGTCCTCTACGTGCTGAAGCCCACGGCTGAATTTTCAACCAGCCATCCAAACCACCTGCACTCCTCTCATGCCAACCGGCCAAAACAGTCCATAGCAAACGGTTTTATCATAAGATACTACAAATGATAGATAAACTTAATAATCAAGTCCGTTCCGGCTACTCTGTGATATGCCTTTTCATAGTCCTGTAAAAGCATTTCTGACAAGATAAAATGCTTGTCAGGAGGAGACAGGGATGAAGGGCCTAATCCAGGTAGATACCGGAACACAGAGAACACTTAGCCCTGTTGGAAATTTAACCTCGTATTTTCCTGGCGCAGCCAGCAAAGCAGGATCAGCCACAAAGCGAACTCATCACATGAAATTCATGTACCCCAATACAGTGAAACAGGAACGCTTGTGAGCAAAAACATCAGTACGTGCTGAAGGTGCTGGAAGTATTTAAAGTATGAAGTATGAAGCTACATAGCAATGCATTTCTACCACATAAAATGTGGTAAAACATTTTATGAAAGAGGAATAGAGACATTCACAGTCTTGATAAAGGAGGTGGTGAGACTGTGATTGAAGTCTGGTCTAAACTCTAAAAAAAGCTTGCATGTTCAGGTGTGTTTTTCTCTTTAATTCTGACATTCATGCAAGACAGTGCATTTAGTTTCATTACTGTACTGTAGGAGATCTTAGAAAATCCAGCTGCATACTGGGTCCCTCTATGCAAGGTGCTGGGCAAAACAGGAGGTAGCTTCTATTACAACAGATTATTTAGAAGAGCCAAGATGCAAAAAAAAGGTAGCGGTAGCCTTCTCATTTTCAGGATAATGAAAAAAGAACAATTAACGGGCTTAGGCTTAACAAAGGTCGCACACGAGTTTTGCTGCCAAGACAAGGTAGACAACCGTCCCAGAACCTCAGCCTGAGATCTTTCCACACCCAAGCCACTGCCAAAATCTTGCAATCAGTCTTTAACAAAGGACTTGGGGGTTGGTTGCTTTTTTTTTTTTTAGCAAAGACTGGGTGAACATTTTATGCAATGCCTAAAATAGCGTCTAATATCATCAGTTGATGTAGATGAAGAGGAATAAGTCTACTGAACAGAAACTGCACCACTCTGGTAAAAATAGCCCTGGAACAGGGATTTTTCTTTTTATTCGCTATTGTCTTATCACTTATAGCAGCGCTGGGGATGGCTGCCTGCTGGAGAGGTTGAGAGGAGATGGATGCTTCACCAGACTCTGTAAATACTGCCTGTTCTGCAGTAGTACTAAACATCAGACTGTCCTATTTTACCAGCCATCTGAAGGACAGTCTTGCTTTCCTTTTGTTCCCTTCCATGAGTGGAGAAAACAGAATAGAAGGGCATGAATTAATTCTGGAAAAAACACATGCAGTATAGCACACTAGCTTTTTCACTAGGGCTACATGGTGAGGAAGGCTGAGGCTAGAATCACTGTCTGTATCTCTATGGTTACTGATAACAGAGAGGAGTTAGGAAGAGCTGCATGCTGAGTTAGCAGCTTCTGTGGATAACAAGGTACAAAGGATTTCAAGGCAGGTTAGAAAGTTTCAGGATGCAGGGGGACCCTGGGTTTGTTTTTAGTCTCCCCCCTAAAGAGCATGTGTCAAAAGCTGATCTACCCACCTCATGCAGCCAGCCCCTTCAGAGCCTTTTCAATTGCACTATTTCCTTTATGCCAGTGGTGCCCCCAGCTTTTCATCCACAGCAGATTTCAGCATCTTCACAGGACTTACCTGCCTGTACTGATGACATCGCCCTTCCCCAGCATCCACGCAAAGGCATCCCTTCATGACAAGTATCACGGCCAGTTCTTTTGCACCCATTAAGCCACCAGTTTGACAGAACGTGGACTTCTGCATGGCACGGTTATATAAACAAACCTTCAAAACCCAGGCAAATTATGTCTTTTCCCTACATCAGCTTATTTGTTTTAAACCTGTTAGATATTTTCAGGCATGATCTCTTTTTTGTGAATCCAAGCTGACTCTCAACTAAACAACAGATATGAGGAATACGTAGAAAATGGATCTCCCTTTTCTATTTCATTCTGTGCCAGCATGTCACTGGAATTGAGGTGGAAGATGTAGGATATTCAAATCCTCCCAGGTCTGCTTTTCAGAACAACCAATTTTGCACAGAATGCTTTGAAGCTAACAGATAAATGTATTCTTGGGTTTTCTTATGAAAAAGAAATTCTTCATTTCTGGCTTAGAGACCAGTGAGACCAAAAGAATAAGAAAGCAAAATTAATGAATGGTGGTTTTTAACCCCCAAACCTCGTATGTATATGCAGTATAATTTCTAGTAACAGCCGCAACACAAGCTTTTGTATAATAATCCCGTAATAAACCATCAACTCTGCTCTTTGTGGAGGGGAACAGCCCAGTCTCCCAGCTCATTCAGCCCTCTGCTTCTGGGGTGCCAGTGTCAGTGACAACTGGGCAAAACACCTCAAGCTCAAAATCCATCCAGAGAGGAAAAGCAAAGAGATGAGTGAGTAGCACACCCCAAATTTCAACATGGCAGAAGCAAATCTCCATCTCAGAGCATCACCAAAACATCACTATACTCATCTGACGTGTCCCCATTGGCACAAGCTGCAAGTGCCTTGTCACTAATACTCAGATTTCCCCACTGCCTCTGGAAAATTATTTCAATCTTCAGTCAGTTTCTTCAGCGTGCAATATCACAAATAATTGACAACATCAACACTGCTGCAGAAACCAATTCCGCTCGAGAGTGCCACAGCTTTCTGCAAAACCAGATCACTGAATCACACACATCCACAAGCACAACTCCTTCAGAGATTGTGAGACAGACCTGTGCAGTCAACGCTGCATTATTAGAAGGCTCAAAGGCACAAAGACAAAAGGTCAAAGACAAAGCTCCTCACTCACAGTCCAGAGCCGCTGGAGTGTCTACAATAGATTCATTACTGTCCTAAACACATAGGTGGAAGAGGTGGGTCTACTCCTCTCTTCCGTTTTTCATTTTGACTTTAATTCCATTTCCTGCAGGGACATAAACTGCATGATTTTGTACTACCACAAAGTAGTAGCCGTAGTGTTATAGCCACAACAAGCTAAGGTCATAATGGAAAGCAAGTTTTCTGGAAATAGTATTTGCTCTTATCAGAGCAGTGCTGGTGCACACAACAGTCAAAACACAAATGATAATTAATCCTCTGGTCTACCTAAATATACAATTTTTCCTACAAATTTTCCCTCTCATGCCAAGAGATGGAGGCAATTCCTGTGGCTACGCACAAGTGCCAAGCCCTGTGAAGGACTCAGGATTCACGACCGCCCCTGAGATAAATGGGAAGATGAGGTTTTGTCAATCTGTCAGAAACTGAGCATTTCTGAATGAAAATCAAGAGTTAGGGGTGTCCAAAAAAGGTAAAGATAGACTGACATAGTTAAAAACAATGTTACAAGGTAACCAACCACTTTTTGTAATTCTAGTTCTCAAAATCCCCCTTTACTACCTGGCTCTTTGCTCTAAAGCCTCCTCCCAGCTCTCTTCAAACAGCTGCTTCGTTCTCACTCTTCCTGTCCCGTTTGCTTCCCACTCTTCCCCCTTTCGCTTCCATCACTGCCCTCTCTTCTTCATGCATCCTTCCTGCACCTCTCTCTTTTGATACCTCCCCCAACAGGTGAAGGCCACAGGAAAGACAAAAGCCTGAACAGCATGTGCTGAATGACGTCTGTCGTGCATTGCATCACTTATTCTGTTTGCCTGCATTAGTCCTTCCCTCACAGCTTCAGTCTGTCTTTAGGGGTAATTCTGCTCTTCCTTCTCTGCATGCAGAGGAAAGGAACACAATTGCTCAGCACACTCACATAAATTCCTGCTTCAAAGAGATGCTTAAACCAGGCTCCTAAAGCTGTAGAATCCAAACCCAACAGTTAATGCTGAAAATCACAGCCAGCTTTGCCATTACACCTCTGTGTACAAGGAGACACTCCGGAGAGCATGCAATAGTTATTACCATCCTTTTTGACCCCAGCCTTAATCTGAACTTAGCTACAGGTGCTTTGGTAGCCCTTGAGTACCCACAGCCCTTATCCTGGAGTGGGCTCACATGAAAGCCTGTCTTACCATGTTGCTCCACCCTATCACCCAGCTTATGACTAAGAAAATACTGCAGATACAAACCCTACCATTTCTTCTCATCTTTTCTCTCTCATGGCCTACCAGTGGGGTGATGAATCAAGACAAAAACTTGCTTACAGTAAAATATCAGTTACTGTGACAGAATTTATTCAAATGTCAGTTTGTACTTCACTTAACCACGTAACCTAATGGTTTTCAATTAACTGTCATGTCACACCTTATCATAGAGGCTTCAGTTACTATTCTGTACAAAATTTATAAATAAAATATTTTAAATTCCTGAATCATTTATTGAATCAGATTTTGCATGACATGCAATTAAAATATACACTCTGAGCTGGCATATAAATACAATGTAAAATACATACATTTATCTGTTTTGTCTAATCACAATTTGGGCACTATTTCAATTTAAATCCTATTTATCTTTACAACAATGCAAAAGCAAACATTTAAGTTCAGTTCCAGTCAGTGGGATGTTGGCACATAGCGAAATGTACTATAAAATGAGGTTTTCCTGAAACGGGTCAGTATCTGAGAGCCCCTTCAGAGAACAGGTATGTGCTCCTTCATTTTCAGTATGCTGATACATCAATTTAAAGACCAACATTTTTTAAGAGCTCACTTTCCTATCAGCAAAGTAATGCCTTCCTAAAAGCTGCCAGCCGGTTCTTTTCCCCCATATCCACACTTTCCTTCAAGAAATTTTCTAAAAAATGGGTTAGCAGTAATAATTCACTGCGTTTTCTCGACAGCAAAACCAACCAGACAGGCAATAGAAATTGCAGTAACATGTAATAACACATAGCAGAATTGGTTTGAACAGCTTCTCACTTAGCAGTGCTTTATGTAACGAAGGCAGTCAGGCAGAAACCCACGGAAGAGCTACCAGCAGCTGAGCTGCGCAGAGGGGAAGCAACTCTGTCCTCACTACAAAGGGGAGATGACAAAAGCCGCCTTATGAGAATGCTGCTGACTAGTCAGCCTGACCCACATGGGCACGTATGTGACACTGTGCCAGCATGATGCAACAGCTTATCCCTTCTTCGCGTGGGCATACAGGCCCTTGGTGTGGCGATGAGCCTGTCCAATAGCTGTCCTTCACAGACTGCTGATTTCCAGTAAACCCAACCACAATCAATAACTGCTTTGACCTCCAAGACAAAGCCCAGCAAAAAACCGGAAAACACCAGAAGCCCTTCCCTGACTTCAGTGCATTTGGATCAGAACTTGTATTTCACACGCACTCGTGTACTGCTTCAGATAAAGGCAAGGAGGGCTGGCAGAGTGTGCACTGTGCATTTCAGATATTCTCTTTGCAGAGGACCCCATTGCAAAGGGCTTCTTAATGGATTTTGACTGTTGCATTTACTGTGAAATGAACATAGGAGATATTGCAGGCTAATTCATTAGGTACTTGTGATTGATTCTTGTTTTCATCTCTATAAAAGCACATTTCCTGTGGTTAACATAATGAACCCGATTCCCTCTTTGCTTATACACATTTAAGTCATCCACAGCCCCACTGAGTGCACAGCATTTGCTACATCAAGACTAAAATGGGTTTAATGATTGGAGACTTGGGCTGCGTAACTCAAACACAGGTTTCATTCACTCTGGTCTCACAGCACTGTCCAGAATGATTTTTAAGCTCTTACTTCCCTCAACTCTAGCAGGTAGTTGCCTTGAGGGTGAAAAGCAGCAGCGGTTTAACAGCCGCTCGGTTACACTGCCCATGAGCTCAGGGTACAAAGCTAAGAGTGCCACATCCAATCGTCATCACCGGGAAGACTTTTGGGAGGTGTAACGTGATTATAGTCAAATCTGGTTTATCATAATGGGATGGAAGACAAGAAAGTCATTAGGTAAAATGGAATTTCGGATAAACGGAGGACCTTGGAACTTATCTGACAGACCTCAAGGGACATGACCTTCTTTTAAATGAAGAAGTACTTTGATCAATGGCATTTGAGATGACAGACCCGAACGGCAGCACTGCCAGTAAATCAGGGAACTTCTTCTCCTGTTTCAACAACTGCCACGGGTATTCTTGCTACTGTAAGCACTGGTGTACACTGTATTCCAAGGATGGTACTGTTTCACAGAGCAGTGACCCCACAGCAACACTATAGCACTGATGAAAATATGATCTGGAATTAAAAGGGGAGAAGGCAGAGGTGAGGACGGAGAGAGAAATTGCCAGTCTCAGCTCCTCTACTGTCCTCCCTGGGTTTATTTGGAAGATTTCCATTCAGATTGGCACGCAACAGAAAAAGGCACAAACAGCTCAAAAGACAAAGGTTTATGCTCTGTGCAAGGCTCCCGAGTTACACAGAAACAGAAAGGAAAGACAGAAATAAGAGCAGCTTCAACATTGAACTCTACCAGTATGAAGAAGAATACGCTAAGCTTTTTAGAGTCTGAATACTCAAATAAAAATTATACAAAAAACAGAGGCAAACATCATGTAACTAAGGGGCAGCAAAAGCTCGGGCCATCAGAATATAAATCAGAAAAGCTAAGAAACAAAACGAATTACAATTAGCAAAGAACATAAAAAGCAACCAAAAAAGATTCAATATGATCTGAAAAGCAGACAGGGAAAGTCACGGTTCAGCAGAGAGGCACAGCAGAGATGATGTGCAGAAGGGTAGGATTCAATAAATTCAACATTTGCCTGAATTCTCACAAGCAAGATCAACTGTGAGCAAATGCTGCATGCAATTAATTTTAAAAAGAAGCAGAACCTCAGGTCAGAATAGGAAAGAGCAGCTTAAGAAACACTCAAAACAAGATGCAGCTCAGCAAATTTTGTGAGTCCTGCCTGACTCAAGAAGAACATTTAAGGTTTCAGAATAGATCCCAGAGAAGATCAAACATCACACTCTCTCTCGTCGTGGGAAATTACAAACCAGTCAGTTTAGCCTCATCTTTGCAAAGATTTTGGAAAGAATAAATAAACAAGCAGTTTACAAGCACCTACAGGACAAGAGCACGACTGAAAAAATACTGCTGGCAATATAAGTTTGTCAGTAACAAATTTCAACAAATTAATCTCATTCCCCCCTGATTTTGCATTTGACCCCAAGTTGGGGCGCGCTTGTCACACTTAAAAAAAAAATAGGCATCTTAAAAAACTAAGATCATTGTGACATAGTACAGAGCATCTCCCAAATCTAAAAGCAGGAAATCAAGAAAGAAAAGGACTGAACAGCATATTGAGAGACAAGGTCTCAAACACGTAACTAGACAAATCGGGAGTAAGTAGCTAGGCAGTAGCTTGGCAGGAAAAGGCTTACTGTGGGCAAAAAAAAGACAAATCATAGTTTTATTTATCCTAATGGGGATGCTGTCCCTAAAACACTGAGATAATTATTCCATTTTCTTTGTTGGTGGTGATGTCTCAGCTGGAGAAGTGCCAATATTTGAGGTTTGCGCAGTAAGAAAGATATTGGCAAACTAGGGAGAGTCCAGATAAACGCAAAAGGGAGAGTTTGGGAAAACATTCTTCTAATCCTTCCTTGTAAAGCACATGCTTTCAGCTACATTCCTCTAAAGAGCAGATTAAAACCAAAGATGATTTTTTGGTGAGGTATTTAAAAAACCTGCTACTGAGGAAGGTCAAAATTTATTTATGTATTTATTTTTATAAAAAGAACACCAAGGACAGTGCCTAAATGTGCTGGCACCCTCTTTGGACTAAATGAGGATCCTGTTGTCCCATCCTGTAGGTGCCCGGTTTCTGTGACTGTACAACTGTGCACAGATTGAGCAACTGGTACAGCCCCCAGCAAAATTCACCTGGGCCACAGGACTGATTTATACTGTCTTCTCTGCATCCTTCAGCAGGCTTCCTGAGAAGCCAAATCAAAGCTGCCATTGCAGAGCACAGCACTGCACCAACATTGCTTCCTCCACATCTCTCTGATCCAGGCCAGCCGTGGTGCTGGGGACCTCAGCCTCAGCCCCAATCTGCCATTAGCTACAAAGTCTAAAGCTCCAAGGATACTGGGGCTGGAAAAGGTATGCCAAGGGGAGCATGGCATGGTAGCAACATGCTACCACTACATTAACATGGTCTCTCAGAAGAAAAGGCAGGTGGGACAAGCCCTGCAGCTCTTCCACATGAATCCCACCTACTGCTCCCCTGTTTGCTGCTGGAGCACCTCAGTGGGATGGGGAGGGCACCAAGGCTGGCCCTTGCCTCTCCAGAGTGTCATCGAGATCATACATTCAGGTTTACTGGGCCTGTGACCTGCCATCTCCCAGACTTCAACCTGGTGCACAGAGTGGGACTGGTTCAGATGAAGGTATCTGTCCATTTACTAACATCAAAGTAGAGACTGCAGAACACATTACAGATGCTCGTAGCATTTCCCAAAAGGCTCCCTCTACCTCTTTTTAAAAGGGTTCAGAATAAAAGTCAGTCTTTGGGGCACAATGGCTCTTATATTTGAGCAAAAACCCCAAGCAACGGTGCAGAACCTGTGAGTGAAAAACTACGAGCACAACACTATTAAAAAAGGCTGCAGAAGGAATGAAGAGCAGAGAATAAATGGAATAACTAATACATATTTGCTCCAAGGTTCTCTCTGCACCAATTGGCAAAAAGAATACAACTGAATCATTAATAATTGAAGGAACCTGAAGACAAAGGCATTTTCAGCCAACGTTAGATAAAGGGATGAAAGAGGGCTGTAATGAGAATTCTGACGATGGTATCATTTGGGGGGGAGGGGGCTGGGAAGGAGGAGATTATATTTAAAAGAAATGGATGATTCTTTTGTAAATTGAGAGCAAGCATTCTCAGACAGACTCATCTGAAAGACCTTATTCAGCTGATGGTGTCACGGAACACCTTTTTGGACACAAGCTCTCCACTGACAAGATTAGGAAACTGCTGTAACAACATATAATGTATCACTTGTTTATATTTTCTAGCCTCATAAATCATTAAGGGATGAATATTAACAAGCATCCAGCTTTCTGAGCTTTTCTTAACTCTGACGATTCTCTGTACGTAGTTGGTGGGAGCTTGAGCTTGGAAGTTGGTTCTGCAAACCAAGTCAGGAGAAACATCGCTAGCTAAACACACTGGGTATCCCTTCTTAGGAGCCAAATCTCGGTCAGATAAATTTCCTAGGAAGAGGGAAGGGGGAAAAAAACAAACCAAACACAAAACCAGCCCACAACTCTGCATCATCTGCAGAAAGGACTAGTAGCAACCTGTCATGAACCAAAAGCTCACACTGTCAGGGTAACCAACTCCAACCTAACTACTGATACATTCACCCAAAAAGCTATTGCAAACCCTTCTGTGGCCCAGGAGAATGGTAGTACAAACCACAAAGGCATTTTCAGAATTACACTGTAATATCACCGCTCACCACAGCCAAGTCAATGGGAAAGAAACAATCCGCTATTCTGCAAGAAGACAGAAAATGCAACAGAACATCACATCATAGAACAACCTGTCTGCAGCCCCACCTGAACAAAAGCCATGAACAGGAAGAGGGTGGCCCTCCTGTAGCTGTTCACACCCTGAGGACTTCTTCCCAACTCCACACGAAGACTGCATTTTCTGGTCTCTTAGCTTTGCTCGAGTCACCTTCTGCTGTCCTCTGAATATCCCCATTGCAATCAGCAGGGTGACTGGAGCTGTAACAGTCACTCGACCCAGGTAAGCGTGGCAGGACAGACCCTACAGAGCCTGTTCTTGGCTGTACTCTGCAGGTCCACACATGGAGCCACAGAAATGGACAGATTCCAGTTTATGAGGACAGTAGGGGGTTTTTTGCATTATCTTCTTTTAGCTGCTAGGGATCTCTAACATGTAGACTCACCTTTGTAACTCCTGGCTTTCGGGTACTACCCTATTTCCTTGAGTCTCCCTGGGATCTTCCCTCTTTGCAGATCTTGCTGCAAGCTTGGAACACTTTGCCTGCTGTGCCGTGGCTCAGCAGCGCTTCAGTGAGCAGAGAGGGAGCTCCAGGGGCCATTCACCCCAGCCACCTCAGTACTAAGACAGTCACTCACCTCCCACAACCGCAGAGCCTTGACTTTAGCTCAGACTAGAAACCAAACTTGCAAATTGTTTTTTATTGTATTTATAGCCTATCGTTAATAATTTTTAATTGTTTTCCAGTCAATGCAAACCAAAACCTCAGAACCTGGACAATTGGCAACATCTTTCTTCAACATTTTATTGCTTACACTCAGCTATAAATCTTCTGCCTGATAGAGCTTTCATGGGACAAGATTAGTGGAAAAGGAACAGGTTTTCATTATGGGATTTATTCTCTATTCGTTGCATACGTGAGGCTTTTAAGCGACAAAATCATCCTGTGCGTTCATTTGGAAACTACCAAACCTCTCTTCAACTTCTTATTATTACTTCCTATTCAGAGATGAAATTTTGAAGAACAGAGAAAGAAGTATATATTGCACTTCTTAATAAAGGGAAACCACGAAAAGTCATTAATAAATCTTTAACAGCTTTACTAGTAAAAAAAATACAGGGCCATGCCAAAATAACCAGCTTTCACACATCAAAAAAATGAGCATGCAAACACAAGAAAGCTACACCTGCCGCAGAGAGTTGCAGGTCTAGAGTCAGAAAATTCACATCTGGTAAGGCTGCCCGAGCCTTTGTTAACTTGTGGTATTTCTCTGGGATATTTTGATTATCTGCTACAAGATGTTGTCCTTTAAGGCCATCAAAGGACTGGGGGGTCTAGAAAAAACTCATGCTAACTGCTTCTCAAACAGCATCCACTGATTACATCTTAGTGCTAGAAATCATCTGAGCTTTAACCACTGCAATGCTGGGAAACACACTTTTCTTCCAGCCCTTTTTGTTCCCCCAGCAGATTGCATTTGCTGAACCTTCTTGCTGGATTTAGGCCACTTCCAGCTGCTGACCCTCAGCAGTCCATCAGGAGGGGGCCCTAATGAAACCAGCTTTCTTAAACCAGATTTTCTTCCTGCCACTGTTCCCCGCTCTTATATTCACAGATCTCTTCTCTGTTCTCTTCTTCAGCTGCTCCTGAGGGCAGGGTTCAACATTACAGAGGCAAGTCACATAAGGAGCATATGCCAAGGTTCAGTGAAACACACTGGCAGGACAAAAGGGCTTTCTTTTCCTTACACCTTTTTGGAGAGTTTTAGAGTACCTTCTCACTAAAAACACATCTCTACATATGTCCCATCTACTGACTGTCAAACAGATCAGCTGATTCTTGTCTCCCACCTTTCCCAAATTCCAAAAAACTGTTACTCTAGAATTTAACAGGATCTATCAATCATTCAACACAGTTAAAAGCTGTGAGTACTTAGAAGTAGTCAAACCTTTTAAAAAAAATAAAAATGCATGACCTTATCTTACACTCTGTTTCCTGAGTCACTGCCGAGGGGTCACAACTGATGCTGGGGAAAAAAAGACCACGAGCAGCTATCCCTCAAACTTCACAAAGCTTTCAGGCTAAAGAAAACATTGTCTTCTCCTGAAAGATTTAAGATAATTCTGAAACATTTCCATGTTATAAATATAGTAGCAAATGTAAATAAATCTAAAATTAAATAATGTGGAATACACATATTACCAGCACTCCTTCCATCTTTTTTGCCAATGTTCTTCAATCTATTTGCTGTAATATTTAACAATTTTCTCTGACTCTTTGGCTTCCATCCATCTCTTTCCCCCTCTCTGCTGTTTCTTTATGTCTCTATATTCTTTTTCATTCAATTTCATCCTTTCAGTTTCATCCTTTTCATCTTTCTTCTTCCGTCACATCCTCAAGGCCTGCATCAGGTCTGCCATGGCACCTTGCTCACTTTTGCTGCTGGGGGCTGTGCCTGCCCTCTGCCCAGGCCCCCATTGAAGGCCTGCAATCTCCCGCCTTCCCAAGAACACGGCTTCCACAGCCACATTACACTCCCCCCATACGCTGCAGCTCCTTGTATACATGGTAAATGCATGTCCCCAGCCAGGTCCTCCTGCACACGGCATAAATGCTCACTCTCCACTGTGCCCCAAACCCACACAGCATCCCTGGTGCGTCCTTCACTGTGCTCTTCCACCCTCTGGCTCTCATTCCCCCAATCTCCTACCCCACTTCATCTTAAGCAAACCAAGTGTTGCTTAACGATCTCACGGTGTTGTCAGGAGGCACAAATAATTACTGTTTTGCAATGCATGCCTCAGACCTCAAGTGAGAGCTGTTTAGAACATGTGTTGGACCCTGTTGTCAAACTGTTTTCAAAAATTCAACAAGCATACCACTGGGGCAAACAAAATACAGCAGCATTTTCTCTCCACTTTGCCCACCCAGCCTAAAAGCCTTTTTCCTTGTCTCTTTCCATCTTCTTGAACAAAGGAGAAACCAAGTGTAGAAGCCTTCTGTGTATAAAGCTGTATTTTATTAATAAGTATACACACACACGCATCGGTCCATATTGACTCCAACGTATAGCCAAGACAGAAATAACTGAACACAATTTTATTTTGCTATGCCTTGGTAGAAATGATTTTACACTTCAGTGACTTGAAAACGAGTCACTGTGACCAGCAAATGCCTTCTACCATGCAACATGCAATCTGATAAGCAGAAGGCAGAGCACAAAAGGCAGGTATCACTTGAAGATAAAAGTCTCCTGACGGCATGCCCCTAATATCCATGCACTGAGCAGGTGTTTGCCATCTGACAGAGAACTCAGAGAACAAAATAAACTAAAAAGCTTAAGGCTTTTTTGCTATCTCATTTTCGTTTTTATTCAACTACCACTCCACATGTTGCTATTTAATTTCTGTGGCTCAAGGTTTTGCCCCTTTAAAAGACCAAAAGACTCTCTCATCCTGAATTAATCTCTCATTCCTGAAAAGCACTGGACTGAAACTCCTTATTTCCCCCTGGGTACACCAAGGCTAGTGACAGCTGATCCTTCCCTGCACTGCCCAGTCAATTATTGTTATTTTCTTTCTGAGGTCCACAAAGACTCTTCAGGAGTGAAAGATCTCTCAGTGCGAGGGCACTGTGCAAACATCTGTTAAGAAATGCATGCATAAATAAGATAATGGGCGGGAGGAAGAAAAAGGCTGCAAGGGGCGAAGCAGCCCCCTGGAACCAAAGGCAAGAGCCCAGTCCACCTCCTGCATCTCTGCCCTAACTTTCAGAAACTGGGTGAGAAAAGGTTTCCTGCAAGCCAGCTTCTTCCCCACATTTGGCCTTCCTTACCCACTAGCACGGCAAAGGATTATTTTATTGTTGACATTTTATCTACACTGCAGCAGCTTGAGATGATAGTCCCAAACCAGCCCCAGAGTACCAGGTACTGCATCCGCTTGCACCAAGCTTATCAGCTGCACAGCAAATAAATGACAACATAGATACAGATGGACAACATCCGTCAGCTGCAGGATGAGGTGGAGTCTCAGCTGGGACCTGTTGGTGCACTTTGAGCTGGCACTCCCAACAGGTCTTTCTTTCCTGCTTCCCCTCCACGTAGATTGGGAGGTGCAAGGTGCAACGTGGGAATCCTCTGAGGACAGCACAGTGGTTTGGCTGCCACAAGATGCTTCCTTGCACCTCCCAATCTACGTGGAGGGGACGCAGGAAAGAAAGCAAAGAGAATGCAGCTTGAAAATCGGCAGCAAGTGCTGTATGTACTGGGAAGGGGACTCACACACAAACACGAAAAAATTTAAAAAAAATCCCTCTAAGTACAGAGCAAAGAGCAGTTGGGTCCAAACCACTTACCATGCTGACCTTAGCCACACGAATCTAATATCTCTACGAGTCTAAGTGAAAGACAGCCAAACTCCTTATGTAGCCAGGTCCTTAAAAACTGAAGACATAATTCTTTAAGATAAGAAAAATAGAAAAGAAAAATTGATTTTTAAAAAAAAAAATCTGCCTTACCTCAAGATTCAGAGAAATGACACTGCTCTAAACGAGGCCCAACCCTACATCAATGTCCTGCTGAAAGCCTGGCTGCTCTCAGGGAAGAGCCAAACTGAGCAAAGGCTGACCCTAGGGACCAGAGTTTGGAAAGAGAGAGCAAGGGCCCCTCCAGGCAAACATCTCCCCAGTGAGCTCCCAGCAGGAGCAGAGGCTCCAACGGAAAGGCCCAGCATTCACCGACAAGGGATGGATGGCGCAGAGCAAAGCCCAAGCTGATAAACAGGCTTATTCATTTGCTCGCCGGTTATTATGTATAAGCACGACGCCATCTGCTTTACTATATCCTTTCAAAAGGCTGTAGCAGTGAGGAGGAAGGCAGCCTGTTCGCACGGTGCGAGGCAGACTGCTCTGTGCAGACAGGAGGCTGCCCCTTCCCCAAGAGCGCTCGTGCCGCAGGGGTCAGGGTGGTCCAGCAGCCATGGGGAGAGGAGGGAACCTACAACCCTCCATCTTTTTGCAGGACACAAAGTTGCTGTTTCCAGGGCCAATCCTCCTTCTTCTAAAAGCATCATTCCCCAGACTGAGGGAAACTACCCTGGTGTAACATCGAGGCCCAAGTCCCTGAAGAAGTTTTTTTTCCCTGATTTTCAGAGCTGTGTGACTTCAAACAAGGAGACATGACAACCTTGGGAAGTCCGCCTTGAGGTTGCCACCAAATGCCAAGCTATGGCACTGTTCACTGAATACGTGCACATCTCATGTGGTTTTGAGGATCCCAATATTAGAGCAATCACTCATCCCATCCCACCACTGATTACTGCCAACCTCTCCCCCCACACACACCCAGTCTGAGTGGTTGGTGAAGCCTCAGTGCGGCCCTGCAGAATTAAATGCTAGAGAGCTTCATATATATATATATGTATGAATATATATATACACACATACACACACCACATAACTGTGAAACACCCCATCTGCTCACGTTATGACACTTTAAACGCATGCAATTAACTGAACTGAAATGGTATAAGGATCTGGATCAGGCAGCGTCTTTTTCCCCCCGACTCCCACTATTTCCACCTTCCTCTCACCCTAACATATGGAATGCCATATGAATTACTGAATGGATTGTGCTAAAACTGGAGCCTGTAAGATCTATTTTTAATACAGATTATGGGGGGATATTGTCAGTCCGCGGTGCAGCATTGTTTTCCTTACAAGCTTGGTCTGTCACTACTTCTGGCAAGCCCCATTTCCAGCGCTGACAACTAATCTCCAAACTCTTAAAAATTTTTCCTCAGTGCTCTGAAGTAAAACTCATTTTCCTTCTGAGGTCCTTGGCAGGAACTTTACAAGAATACCAGGTCAGGCGAGAGTCAGTGGACTGCAGATTCTCCAGCCTGCTGCTGCTGTTCTGAAGTAGCCATGGGACACCTAACAAGGATGCCCAGTTTTCACTGTCAAAGCTACCAAGGTAGCTTTGGGCTACATGTAGGGCTGTTAATCTGAGCTTTCATGAAATGTTATCGAGACACACAAATCACGTGCTGTCCCAAGAAACAGCTACAGAAGAGTCTACACGGTTTTTTGTCCTCTGGTACCCCTTACTGAAAGCCTCTCCATCCCAAGAAGCCACAACACCATGGTCAAAGTCTTGGCAGGAGAAATAATTGAAGCAACGTGGTTTGTTTATACATTGATAATTAAATCCTGATGCAAAGCTAAGGACACTCACAGCAAAGATCCAGCAGCAGACAGACACAAAAATACAAAATCTCTTTACAAGGCCACAGCAAGTTCTAGTAGACATTTTAAAGCCAAGGCAGGTCAGGTCGGCCAGGTTATTATTAGCTCTGAATGGCCCATACATCAGTGTTAGCATACATTACCTGAAATTGCAATGGTTATCAAGAACTGCATTTTCTCCTATCCTTGAAAATCAATTAAACTATTACCAATCTCATCTTTACAGCCAAATGCATCATCAGCAATGCAGACTCAATTCAAAACCAATGTCAGATAAAAGGCTTCAGGTGAGGTCATACAGAATTAGAGGGAACATGTGCCAAAATAAAGTGATTTCTGCACAGTAGCTCCTTCTTTCCTTTTAACCTATACAGGCTCATCAGAATTAAGCTCCACGAAAGCAGTTTCTTCCACAATTAATTTAACAATTTAGAAAAAAAGCAACTCACAAGCACACACAGAGGACCATGTGGATGAACAGTTTCTAACTGATTCCAGAAATGATGCTCACATTTGCATATTAGATTCTACCTGATGAAACGCAGGTGCTGCCTAGGCAGAACAGGAGGCTGGGACCAATCCAGTATTTCCAGTTCTGTCTGGAGCTGAAGAAGCCAGTGATTCAGAGAGTTCCCAGCAGTTAGGGAAGGAAAGCTGGGTGCGCTGAAGCAGCTTCTGAAGTGTTCAACAAAGCAGAAACTGGAACTGATGTGTCATAAAACACTATCAATTACCATGAAACTGTTACTTCATTTTAATGTACCACAAATCTAAGCCTGCCTCTTCAGGGTACCACCATTTCATAGGCAGAGGCCACTTAGAGTCTCACACTTAAAATGTTCTCACATATTTCCTTTCCCCACAATCAAAAAAAAATTCCCAGTCATTCCTTCCTGGTTACGCTCTGCAGGACTCTGAAACTTCAGAAATGTTCTCACGTCTTTCCTTGCAACACTGAAATTTGTTGGCAAGGGTGTGCCTTCCTGTTGCGTATCGACAGCAGATCAGGCTTTCACCCCTTCACATATAAACTCCCTTTCCACTCCACCACTCTGCCCCATAGACATTTTATTTCGCTTTCCCTATTACAGCTACAGATCAAAGGACCTGAAACATTTTAAAGCAGGGTTAGGATCTGACCTGGATTAGACACCCATGTAAAGGAACAGAGAGACCTTGTGCTCCCGCAAAAGCTGTCTTCTCTCTCATTGGACTAGTGCACACAAAAAAAAGCAGGTTTCTACTCCTCCTTCAGAGGAGGAAAAAAAGATGAGCACCTATCTCTTATGGTCAATGTGGCCGAACTGGATTGGGAAGGAAGCCCAAGCTGAAAGACAACCACCAGGAAAAGCCAGCAAGCAATTAAAACCTCAAGAAGCGGTAGGGCTCAGGAGAGGCAGCGTGCCTGAGAAGGAACCCAAGGAAAGAGACACCCCAACCTCTGTGGCCAAGGTACTGTCTTCACTTGGAGCAGCACTTCGCATCACAGCCGAGCCCTCAGTCTGGTCGGCTGAAGCTCCCCCAGCCCATATGTTCCTCTGGCTCACAAGATGTGATATGCTATGCCTTCACTTCAGCAGGGGGAACAGGGGGAGGGAGAAGGGGGCAAATTAATTCAGAAGCTCTTGGCAGGCATATGAGTAACAAAATAAAGGCAGAAGTTATGTAGAGTAGGTCTGTGCTGCCAAATGAAGTCACAAGTGGCTTAGTTCAGATTTGAGTCTTTTTATTTTTATTATTATTTTTATTATTATTATTAGCATTTGGCAAAAGGAGCCAGGAAATACCTTGCTGGTGATGTCTGCTTCTCCCAGCACGAGCCAGTTTGGAATGCTGAATGGCTTATCCTTAAAAAGGGAGAACGACACTATTTCTGAGCCCCTGACTTCTACTGCCTTTTATTTAAGCAGCGTTGCAACATTTTATTTTTGTTCTTATTTAATAAGAAGTTACTACACGATGAGAACAAACATTCCCAAGAATGTTCACTTTTCTCCTCCTCTATTAAATGGACATGGCCTCAGAGAGAAGGGTAAATTTCCAAACATATGCACTAGTGAAAGTTGAGTTTGATCTAATAGGAAAAAGCCTCTATTCACTTAAAAGCCTTGAAAAGAAAAGAATTCTGAAAGAATCCTGCCTTTCAGATATATAAACACAAAACCAGAATTCACTGGTTCATCTGAAAAGTGAAATATATGGTCTCCCATAGCAGGATATAAATAACTCCCAGTCAAGCCAACATGAATGACTTGCTCCCTGCCACAGCAGAAGGCATGGTCTAACAGGGCACCTACTTTTGAAGAAATCCATTTTTAACTTCTGGGCAAAGAGGAAGCTTAAGCTTCAGAAGGATGAAAAATTATGTATGTTACTTAAGAAAAACAGCCAAGTTTAGCAATATATAGAGAATCAAATTCATAGAATGCTAAGCAAGTTACCTACAAACCTCTTGCTTGAAGTGAAAGCCAAAAATACAGCACACTGTCACAGAACATACCCCTCCATCCGTTTGCTGCTTCAGGTCAGTTTAAATACTGCAGCTTCCTAGAAAACTAAATAAACTTTACCTATGGGACCCTCAAAACACTGACAGGTGACTCTAGCCAGCTTTCTTCCTCCTCTCCAGAGTTTGTAGCCAGAGAGAGTCCTGTGCCACTGCAGAGAGACTCACCACGCTCCCCGATGCAGCACCTCCTCACACCAGGCTGTTGTGGCAAATGCAGTTGGATGCTTCTCCTGGGTGGACCCCAGGACCAGATTTCTCCATTTCTATATGTGGGGCTCTTTTCAGAAATCTGGCTGCTGGTAGAAGTAAGCTCTATACTTACATTTCACCCAGTCACAATGATTTGCACAATCACACATCAAGTGGCATTTTGGCAATCTTATGAGCACAAGCAGTTTCTAGGGTCAAGCAACCTTTAATCCAACAGCCTGATGCCAATGTCATCAATCAACATAACAAGTATTCAGATAACTGTGAATGTTCCACTCACATGCTGTTAGAAAACCAAGACTCCAAGTCTTTTGCTTGAAAGGACAGGAATTCTGCCACTCAAATAATGGAGAGCCTCTGTAGCTGCTGATACTGGTTATCACCTACTCAGCCTGGATGTGGCAACCAGCACTCTCCACCCAGCACACCACATTCATTGCTTTCAATAAGCCAACATTTAATTTAACCCGCTCATCTGTGGCCTGTCCTAATTTGCAGACACATGTTACCTCTCCTTTCTAACTACTACTAAAAGCTGATAGCTGTTTACATCACTGTGTAGGAGACTATTTCATAATATATCGGATTACTGAAGGAAAAAGCTCCTTCAAGAGCATCAGCATAATACCTGTGACTTTAAGTGCAAAATTGATCTTACTGAAAACTGTTCTTTCTTAACTAAAACTGTAGCAGATGTAAATGATAAAACCTGGGGGTAAGAAACATGAAATACACTTCTTGAGGAAGATACCTGAAACGGTTTCTTAAACATCTGTATAAATAGCTACTTCAGAAGCGGCTCTTACACATGAGTGTTTAAGAAACCACCATTATTGCAGAGATGGCATAATGTGCTTTACGAGGCTACATGCCTGAATCGTCTCTGTTCTAATGTTTTATGAACTGCACAAAATTCATTGTCATTCATTCTAACACCATCATAAATTCTAGACAGAAACACAGCTCTGGTAACCAGCCATTTATAGATTGCTATTTCGCAGCTCAGCCTCACCTACCCATTGTCTTATAGCCAGACAGAAACCACAGGTGCAGGGTCTATATGGAAGCAGGAATTGCTAGATTTATAGTCATTATTAAAGCAAATGAGAAGCCAGTGAACAGACCAAGGGAACCTGATGCGTCATATCTACCATGTCATGTGTATCTCCTCTGGTTAGTAGAAAGATAAAACTTAAAATCACAGCACCTACCCAGTTCTTAAAGAAGAAATAGGATAAGAGAAGCTGCAAAAAAGCAGCAGCTGGACACAAGCTGGTTGATGATAACAATAACCCTTCAAAGTGTATTGTCACAACTGGTGTCAAGCCCACCAAATTACTCAGGATCACTTGCTAAATAAGCATGAATCATTTTATTGTAGCAGCCTTTTTCACTAACACTTACGTGTGACAGCTGTGGAACTGCACCTGCATTAGACAGCTCTCCCAGCTTGCTCACCTCAGGACACACATGCTTCCTCTCACTTACAGAGAATTAATGTTTGCTCTTGAAGCCCAGACTCTCATGAGCACAAACGCTCACAGTGATGCTGCCGCAGCCATATATACATGGGCCAGCAAAGCCTTAGGCCAGAAGAGACACCACCATAAGCAGCATGCTGAAACAGCCCTGTGATTCCCTCTGCTATCTCCTCTAAGCCCTGCATGAGACCTGCCAGAAATCCACATACAAACAGTAAACTAATACAGAGCACAAGGTGACATGCTTCCTAAGTAGTCACTGTATTGTCACACAGACTACTTGCTGTTAAATCACCATCCCTTTACCTCTATAGCAGAGTGAGATATGTCTATGTGTATAAAGAAAACCTAAATATCCACAAGATCGCCAAAAGTCCTAATGCCCAAATCTGGGTAGGTTTCCTATATGGCAGAAATGCTGTACTCACGTTATAGAAAGACAAGTCTCTCAATGGCAACCCAGTGTTCATTCATTTACACGCCCACCAGAGCCAGCGCTAGGCTGCATGACAAGCAGCAGGACAGCCACCATACAAGACAGGCCAGGATGGTGCAAAGCACCACATTTCTTCCTTAATCAAATGCAGTTCTGCCCTTTTTCCAACTCTTCCATTTCCACCTCTCATTGTCCCTCTAAGCTGAAATATAAAGACTCCAGTTTGATAGAACCGCAGGGAAATACAAGGACTCAAACATGTTATTCACAATCCAGAAAATCTGTCTTCTGAATTAGAAGCAGCCAAAGGCTGAACTCTCCAAGGCAACTTGCACCAAGTACTTGATGTGGCCAAGGATAAAGCTGACAGGGCAGAAAAAAAGCTCAGATTTAAGCAATCAATTGCAGAGCCGCTGAACCGCATACAACTGCGGACAGGACTTAACATTACGAGACACATTTTGGTTTAATCTGTGCATCAGCAGCATCCCCCTCCTCACCTGTGTCACACAGCTGCATCTGAGGTCAGCAGAGCTGTCAAAGCCAGTGCAGACCCTCCATAAAACACCACAGACTGATAGCCATTTCCCTGTGAGGATTATGTGGAGCTTGTTCCCTTTGGCTGTCCAGTTTTCTGCAGCAATAGAAATAACCCTACTTCAATAAGACAAGGCCAATACAGAAAGACTAAATTAACATGAGTTAAGTTCAGACAAGACCAAAAAGCGATATGATAAAAGTATGATATTGAAACATTTGCAAGATTACTGTGCATAACAGAGAATGTGTGCAGTGGACATGAAAAATAGGTTTATCGAAAAACTAGGTAGTTATTGGAATAAATTTTCTATCACTAATGACAGTGAATCAAAAGAAAAACAGCACTAGCACTGGTGTATGCCCTGCAACCCTGAACTACAGTGAGGGAAGCAGGGAATGAGCTCTAACTTCTGGCTAGCCAACTTCCTTCACTCACCCGAGTACTTTAATTTGCAGGTTCGGCAGCTCCCAACACAGCTGCTTCTCTCCTCCATTATTGGGATTTTCGATTTAATACACCATCATTCCACCCTGTTACTTTCCCTCAGCTAATATCCTGCTGCTAGAGGCAGCAAAGAACCTTTCTGCTAGATTTTAACCTTCCATTTTCTGTGATGTACAATGCACCATGAGGTGCATATTGCTACACTGCAGAAAGTTTTAATTCAGAAGCAATACTATGAACACCTTCTAGGCACTAGCTGGGCCATTTGGTGAGAAAAAAGCAGCTAGGAAAGCAAAAGAACAACACTATATATGCCATAAGACTACAAATCATTTCTTCAAGCAGCGGGGTGCTCTTAGCTGACAAAGTTTCATCTTCCTTGCAATGCCCACCGGTTGCAAAAGGGCCGGAGGCAGCTCTGTGCCGATTTCACCCCTGCGGGCAGCAGCAGGGCTATGCCAACTCAGATCAGGCAGAGCACACAGGCACTTTGGCTGGTGGGGAAGAAACACCACATTGTTCTCCCAGGGCCACCCTCAACGCTGCAAGATCTTCATAAGGGATCCCAGTCAGGGTCACGTTAAAAGGCGCCGTCTGTCCCCGTGCCCTCAGCTCCGCTGTGATGCCACTGCTCCTTACGTAAGGCACTTCCCAAGTCGGACAGAGAAGCCCTTTAATGCGCTGGTGCCCCATCCAGTCCTCCTCCCAGCAAAGAGTTTAATGAGGGCTGTTTTCAAGCAAGGTTAGGAAGAAAACAATTATCTTTTTTTTATTTTTGTGGACACAGAGTAATTGAGCAGAGTACGGAGGAGTGGGCAGGAGAGAAAGAGAATACATGGCCTTTTTCCTCCTCTTGCATGTAACTGAGCCAGTATTTACTGGGCTAAATACTTAAGTTCACGGGTTACACAGTATCTGGACTGGAAAGATAGAAAAAGAAAGTGTAAGAATAAAAACATTCACAAAAATTTACAGCCTTTTTCCTTGACTGTTTAGCGGGTTTATTTGGGTTTTGCCACTCCCACCCCCTCAAAATAAAAGAGAAATTGCAATGAAACGAACTTTTTGTCCAACCACAAAATTTTTCTTTGTTGAAATTTCTCATATTGAACTAGTGAGTCCAGCACAAAAAGCGTTCTTGTAGGGAGTGTGGAGTTAATGATTTGCTCAACAAGGAAGGATTTAATTTACCTCCTTCACACCAAGGCTTGGCACAGCTTAGATGCCTCACCAGCAGTACGCAAAAAAAACCCCAATCTTACAACCACCAACAAATTCAGAACAGTGCTCATTTGCTCTGCAGAAATGATCAACTTTTATAATCTTACATTCTGTATCATCTCTTTACAACTACAGCTTCTCACATTCTTGTGCCTCTTACCAGCACTGCTCTGTGGAGGTGCAGCCCTCTCTCTCCCCACATTTTGCTCACTTGTTGCAAAGGCAGACCCGACGCCACAGTGCCCGGTCGAGGGAACACCGCAGGAGCAAGCCAACCCACGCACAGCCACTCCAGCACCATCTGGCTGGCAGGGCTTCTCCCCAGGAGATGCTCTGCTTCAGTGGATCCCTTCCCCGCCAGCGACTGCCACGGTTGCAGCAAGGCAAAGTAGACACCTTTCTAAAAAGGATTAATGTCTCAGCACCAACCTGGCCTAATAAGCAGAAACCAAATGACATTACAACTCTGCCCTCCACGTGCTGCCACCTTGCCCTGTGCGAAACAAGGGCTGTGGCACCACGCAATGCTGCTTGGTCTGCCCTCACTGTGCTTTGCACATGCTTTGCCTGGACGACTCATAAAGCTCAGCCAGCAGGCATTATGCTGAATAGCTCTTCCTGGTCCTGCTCTTTTCCCTCAAAGGACACGTTCCTTTCAATCTACGCTTGCATTGCTCCTTCTGCACAACAGTATTCCACCTGAGCACTTTTGTGAGCAAGTTTATGGCAGGTCATACCTATTAAGCCAAAGATTAATAACTCTTATTTTGATTGCAAGTGTTTAGGAAACAGCTGAGAGTGGGGCTGCATTGTACCAGGTGCTGCAGAAACACACAGCAAGATTATTTATGTAGATATATCAGACACGTCCCTGGAAATGAAAGTATGAATTCTGTCCTGTTTCCCACCTATATTAGTGTTATACTCAAGGCAGGTCTTAATACTGACTAAACTATCAAAATTCTTGTTATAGTATAAACACAAACACACCCCACACACCCCTCAAAAAAACCCCAAAAACCAAAACCACCCAAACCTGGAAATCTTACCTTTTTGAGATTTTTTTTTTCCCATGGTAAAATAGACAAGAGCTTAATAGCAATAATGTCTTTTCTTTCGCACAATTCTTGTAGTTGCTGAATACTGCACAAGGTCCCCTCCATCCTCGCTTACTTCAGTGGAAGCTCTTAGAGCATCCTTTGGGATAAAGTCTTTAAACACTGAGTTTACAAAGCATTTAAGCATCTATATAACTTTAGGCACTTGGGCAATCCATCCTCATTTAGCAGAGCACTTAAGCACTTAGAGCAAATCATGTGCTTGGTGACTTTGCTGACTCAAGGCTTTAACGTTATGTCTTTACAGGCCTATCCAGCTTCCATAGCACAACTATAATACACAGCCAGCAGCTCCAGAAGTTACAGACCAAAGCTGGCTTCGCTTTTTGAAGACAGATAGAGTATATGTTTCCTAAGCCTATTATGTGCAGTACATAAAAAGCTCTGATTGTGATCAGATGTTGGCAGGTGTCATTAACTCACTGTTAAAAGAAAGAAATATATGTGTTTTAAGTGACAAGGAACCTTTGGACACCAACAGTAAAGAAAAGGATGCTTCAGGATGAGGGCAGGGCCGAGCACGATGGATGAAGCAGCAGGTTCACTACTATGTACCTGAATCCCTGCAAACAGCAACGCGCCTTTACATCTGCTATACTTTTCAATTATGGATTAGTCCTGGTTTTGCTTGAGCTTATGAGCTGTTGTAACCATGGCAACACATCTAAAACTACCAAATATACTTAACTCTCTTCCTTCCCTTCCTTCAGCCAACTTGGAACTGATTTGGAGTTGTTTATGTGGCTTTGATTTAGGTATCTCCCACACACGCACATCTCCAAAAGCTGAGTTACTTCAGGTGCTCCTAACAGCGAGGCCCTGTATTTTGCTCTCTGCAGGTCCCAAGGCTAATTGCCTATATGATTTACTTCTGGCATCGATTTCTGCACACAATTTGAGCTGTGTGTCAACTACTTAACAGTTTTTCAGCACAAGCCCACTAGAGCTTGCTGCTGATTTAGTTACTGCTGTTTCCTTTCATCTAATCATCAAGCAAAATAATCCTTAGTTTAACAAAAAAATTGGCTCTGAGCTCTCAGGAATCAGTGTTTGGTATACTGATCCTTTATCACCTAGGTTTGGGAGTTGCAATAGAGTCCTAAATGATGATGACTTAATCTTCACCAGTTATAATACTTTTTCTTCCCCTAGATGAGCAAATGTTAAAATCTGCATTTATTAAACTAGAAATGCTGCAGACAAGAGAGCAAGATGTTTCTCTTCTAGAGCCACCCAGTTTTTGCGTACACAGAAGAATAAGCTAAGTAGGACACAACAGAGCATTGAAGAGAAAACTGAGCTAGCAAGATGTACAGGCAGGACCAAACTGTCCTCAGAAAGCCCCAGAGGAACAGAAGACACTAAACACATGGCTATACCATCAGTTAAGTGTCTGCTGTCAGATCAGACTCAACCACCATCCATATTGTAAATCCCTGGCTCAGAGATTTACTAAGAGGATGCTTCAACCTCCCCTGGTTAAGAGGATGCTTCAACCCAAGCTCTCTGGACAAAGAGATTAGTCATATTCAGCATCTTAGCATAGGCCCAGACTATTAATGTGATCTGGATGGCTTTGGCATGGGAAAGGCAAAGCAAACTACTGCCAGCCCACCAGCAGATTGGAGAAGACAGCTCCATCTAAGCACACTTCAGATGCTTTGATCCAGATATAAAATTAGGCTCTGGCCAGCCACAGTGAGGCCTATGTGCCACAGCCTGTCCCTTATTTCACATCGCAAAAACACCCAGAGCACAGAGAGGTGCAAGAACTACCATAAAAAGGCAACAGTTTCCTAGACCACCATGATGAAACATCAACATCCAAGATCAGGCCTCAGCAGAGGAAAGGAGAAAGCAACCAGGAATTTGAGACAAGGTAACTCACAGAGTGGAAACATCCCAAATGAAACACGCTGTCAGAAAACTAAGGAGAGCTCAAACTAAACTACTTCATAAAAAGCAAAAATCCTTGTGCATTCCCAGAACAGAATCTTAGACTAGTTGAATTTGGCAGGGACCTCTGGAGATCGTCTAGACCAATTCCATCTGAACAAGCAGGGTTCCATTTATTCATATCAGCAACTATTTGTCCAGAATCAACCCATTTAAAACAATCCTTTGGTCCAGTTTAATTAGAAATGCAATTGAAAAAAAAAAAAAAAAATCACAGTCCTGCATGTTATTTGGTCAGGCCAATGGATGTTAGTCCTCTTCCCACCTGAAAACACTGATTTTTCACTTTCATTATGAATCATATCACAAGCCCCTGGTTTTACATAGTCCTTAGCTAAACTTGAACTTGATATCCAAGAAGCTACTTTGATGCATTCCTCATGAGTACCTTAAAAGCATTTTCTGCTACACAAGAGTAAGAGCAAATGAGTCAGCACACACTCGGTGTGTGAACTTGTGTTGCTCTTTAGTCCCTCTGAATTTATCTAGGTGTAAGTCAGGAACAACCCCACTGCTGTCAACTGAATTACATCAAAGAAAGAAACAAGTGTACACAGCCTTCTAAATGGAAGATGCAGTATCATGTTTTATATCTTGCATAAAACACTGCACATCATTATAGGCTCACAAAAACACGAATGTTTTATGTGGTATTTGTTAAACCATACTTCCTGTCTGAAGAGCAACACAAAAATAGGATATAAAAAGCCTTCCATACAAATGCAAACCTACCTGCTTCTGAAGTCCTGCTAAAGCTTACACTAACACACACACCTTCTGTTAAAGGGATCAGGAGAAAAAGAAACTGAAAAGGGGGGGTGGGGGGAATTGAAAAGGGTGCAAGACAGAACTCTGAGATGGATAGAGGATAGATGGTTAACAAAAAAAACCCCACACATCCAGGATTGCTATTTTTAGAATCCAGGTATTAGTTCTTAGTCCTGGTTTCATGCCTGGCCAGTCAGATGGGGGCATCGAGCACCTGCTTCAGCAGAAAAGTCTCCAGCAAAGAAGTTGCCAGCAAAGCTACCCCTTTGCCAACTGCCCCAGGCATGCTGGGTAAGCAAGGCTATGGCTTGCGTCCTTGCTGAAAATCTCTGCTCCTCACATAGGTTTCATCACTGTGTTCCTTGCTACTAGACCATGCATCAAGCTGAAGCAGACCCCCCACTCTCCTGTCTAGAAAGCATCTTGAATCCTTTCTTGCTTTGCATTTGTAGAGGACAAGAGATACCTTGGTGACTTAAAGGGTAGAAAAGAAAGGTAGGACTCAGTATTGTGACACTGGAAGGGCAGCTGCCTAAATGCCAACCTAAAACAACCCATTTGGGCGAGTCCTTGTGGCATAACTTTGATAATGGTTTTGAAAGGCACCAGGGAGCTTTGGAGAATGCAATCACTTGAGGCCTTTGATATTTCTCAATTAGCCGAACCAACACTAGGACAGCCCTGAAAGTATTAGTACAAACTGGCTTCTACCCAAAGAAGCACAAAACCTCTTGACCTCTTCTGATAATTCTCAAGCTCCTGAAGAATCTGCCTTGACTGTCTGGTCCACACGTGCATCCACAGACATCCCCTAGATGGATCCCATATGCTTTATCAAGAGCACTTAGTCCTCTCCCTCATGGGCAACACTCGAAATCAAAGCGGGGACGAGGCAGAATTCTACAGCTCAAATCAGTCTAAAGTAAAACAAGAAATCTGTGCATTTTGAAAGATGAGGATAATAGCGAGCTGTTTAGTTTTGTGAGGGAAAACCAAGTTGTACAGATGAACACGTACAGACTTGGTGTGTGTGCATCTGAAGTTTCATGTTTCAGCTGCAATTGGGAAGGAATTGTCTCTTTCACCTGGTGTGTCATTAAACAGCCGTAGAGTCTCCCCTCAGGTAGTATAAACTTACTTCTTCTTTAGAGGGGTGTGATCTGGGTTACATGAGAGGGATTTAAGACAAAAAGTTGTGCCCTTCCTATGCTCTCAATGCACCGTATGGAAGATATTTGGGATGTGCCAGACTGGAACAGACCAGTGTTTCTTCCACGCTTGTAACCCACCCCCAGTCATAATGGACTCCAGACATTATAACAGATCATCTCTATTTTAAAATTTTTTTTTGCATATTTTGTTCCATTCAGTCTGCAGGTTCACTGACCGTGAGGTTGATGTTATTATGACAAGACTGGAGTTCAGTATCATCCCTTCTGCACAAGCAGAAAACTCGAGCAGAAAGGATGTTTAAGCAGACAATAAACATCAACATTCACACCTAGGAGTTCTGGCCATAGCTAGAAAAAAAGGTCTTATGTAGGAGTATAACTTTAATCATGCACATAATCCCCTAGAGTTTCTTTATGGGCTTGAAAATTAAGACTGTACTTGATTATTTTTCTGGAGGAAGGAAGCTTATGATTTCCTACAGTGATGGGAAACAGTAGCATGCCAAGGCAACTTTATTTACTTTATTATTTAATGTCTATACTCCTCACTTTAGCGCTTCAGAAATAAACGTCTTTAAACAGTCCACCTGCAGCACTAGCTATGCAACCGATTCAACATTTTCCAGTCATCCATGGTTATTTAAGTGCAAAATGAAATCAGAATAAAAACACAACAGAAGCAAACACCTTTGGAGTTCAGGAATAACAAAAAGCCCCTCTTGATATTCACCACTCCCGAGTTATTTGTTGCTAGAATGAAAGTGAATGAGGCCCTCCAGCCCAAAGGTAATTTACAAAACAGTTCATGGAAGAAAAAAAGGAAGGAGGAGCGATTCAGAACAGAAATGTCATCTTACTAATAACTATTGTTTCTCTATCGAATAGTTTCCATTAGTGAGGATGAATCACAGTAAACACCACTGCCAGCTTACCCCCAGCAGTATTTAGTCAAAGTGATGTTGCAGCTCTTGAGAATAACATGCAATAACCGTATGATTTCCTGCAATGAAATGTCAGCCCTGAGTCCAAAGATATTGCTGTGAAGGCTGCAGCTAGGCATAATGAAGACCAGAAACACTCTCCCCACCCCTCAGCGATTTTTCAAAGCAATGGTGGCACCTTCTCAAGGGGACAGAAATCACACCTCGAATCTGCCACTCTGATATTTTGTTGTCATTGTAGCACAAAAAAAATTGCCAACTTTTCATGCAGAAAAAGGGCCATTTCAGCACACGCTTTTCTGAATATAATTTATTTCTTCAAAATACATGGAAGCATTTGTTCACTGAAAACTAGCAAGTGTCCTAGTGGTCCAAGGGACCAGTACCCAGAAACCATCAAAAAACCTGAAGGCAATTTGACAAATGTTTCCCCTTCCCTACATCAGAGGACCAGAATTGCTCATCATAGAGCAGCCAGGTTAATGAACACTTAAAACTTAATCAACAACCATTAAAGACATGAATGTAATGGGAGGAAAATGTAACTGTTGCTCAATTTGACTTGTACAAACTGTGCTTCAGATGCCAAATGACTCCTGGGACTAAGTTCTCAGCATCTTCTGTCAATTGTTACTATCTATGAGAAAGCAGGGATGTTCATCTTCCTAATTAAATATCCAATTACCCTACTGTGGTCACAAACCAGTGCACTTGTTTTCAAGTACCAAAATACACATGCACGGTCCCTTAGTTAGGAAACCTACCCTTTGCCATGTGCATAAGCTGCATTCTTCTAGCATTTTGCTTGCAGAATGTGAAGCTTTCTTGATCCAGTTCAAAGATGTGATTTGCAAAGCAGAGGCGGGGAAAAAACATGCCTGCAGAATGACCAAATCTTCTCCAAGTAAGGCCAGAGCACTCCAAAGCTGACAATATCATCTGTGAAACATTAACTGTCATGGCATTACCTTGTTTTCCTCCTTTTGTATTTCGAGGAATCTATCAGAATGCCTTTCAAGGACAATTTTTAACATCATAAAGTTGTATCTCCAACCCACTCTCCTGCATGACATTAACTGTTTTTTGAAAGGTTCCCAGATTCCTCAAGTCTTGGGGAAAAGTTCAAACAGACTGAGATTGGCTTTAAATACACACATGCCTTGCAGCATGACACTTCTATAACTGCTGCCAAGATTTCCATTTACTTCAATGGAAAGTGACTGTTCTAAATGACTCCCCTCTCACACCTCTACCCTCCTGCGTTTCTACTTTGACCTCCTTTCATTTCCTCACTCTGCCCATACATTCAGACCTCCTTCAGTAACACCAGACTTTAGAATGCTGGATCCCTCTTGCACCCCCAGTGCAAGTCTCCCCGGCTTTATTCACTAGAGCCAGGTGAATTACCAGGCTTGCTATTGCAACTACTTACATGCTCACAGATCCCTATTCACATGAGCAACATGGTACATCAATCTAAGTGTTTGCAGTGTCAGGAACACCACAATTTTGACTACAGTAATACAGAATTACTTGGACCTGGCTTTAACTTGGCAATGATAAACAGCACAGCCAAGGCTTTGCTCTCATCTGTTCCCATTAGCTGGTGCTGACTTTATGATGTGGATCAACAGCTTTAATTAAACGTGACCAGGATACACGTTACCTTCATGGCTTTTGTTGGTGCCTTTTAAAACTGTAGCCTGTCTAGGTATAAGAACCATTAGAGTAACAGATTGCCAAAAGGAAACATCCTTTTTTTTTTTTTTTAATAAAAAAAAGAAAGAAACTAAGGGGGAGAAAAAAAAGAAGAAAAAGATGGTAAAAATAGAACTGGCTGGAAACCAGAGACCACAAGAAGAGCTGGCTTACAGGAAATTGCCCTCATCAGTTACTAGATGGGAAATTTTTTCCCATGTATTACATGGATCATGCAGAGACAGGATGGTTTTACACACACTGAAAAAAGCATATTATCACAGGCTAGCTTGCAGTCTTGTATGCTTGGGGAGAAAGGGAACGGAGAGGCTGTTCCTTTTCAGTCTATACCAGAAAAGCAGAAAGAATCCCAGAAGATGCTTTGTCCACTGCATTAGCAAATTTCAGTTTCTGAGTTTTAAAATAAAAACATTAAAATGTTTCAGCCAACATAAAGCATCAAAACAAAGTCAACAAAACAGTAACAGATGCACCATGAAACAGAGATGTAGGGCCCTCCTTCAGTGGTTCTACTCATATGAGGGAGCATCATTCATAGTAATGTCTCATTTGTTCAGGTCTTCACATGCTGTTTCATTGCAAAAGTATTACACCTATTTTCACTGTGCTACTCTAATTGAGCTTAATAGCATATTACTTAACCAGTCTACAGCTACAGGCAAAACCTACCTATTGCCTTTTCATATAAAAATGCTATATTTCCTAACCTGCCAATATGAGTGATTTTGTCGCAGAATGAGCAAAGATTTGCACAATGTGGCTACCGCTGCATGATGGGGTCTAAGTCATGAATGAACAAATAGCTAAATCTCCTCCCAAACAGACAGCTTTTATGATGTGCAATCATAAACACAATTTGGCTCTATCATCTGGCTAGGACTTCAAGCAGCTTTTACTAGTTACTCCTCGGTGCTCTGCAGGCAGTAAACTGTAGGCTTCTCTCAAAAAAATGCCAAACTATTTGCTGACAATTTGTTTTTGTTTATGAAGCCACTTCTCTGAACAGCAACACTGCTAGTACACATGTACCAACAGCACTCTTGCTCTGTGGTTCTGCAGCATGGTAAGTATACCATTAGTCCTATTTTTACATTGCTCGAGGTCCCCTGCGAAGTCAATAGCAGAGCTGGGGTTTGAGTACAGCCTGCCTGAACACCTTTCTCCCTTTCTGTCAGCCGTGGGTCCGACGTGTACAGATATTATACCATGCTCTGCCCCATATCACAGCGGTCAAAAGCCAGTCATGGTTACAAAGAGAGTCCTTCTACACAGCAAACCTTGGACCAGTCCTGATACAACACTAATAAAGAGCAAGAAAAGCCAGGACTGCTTTCCCACCACTTGCTGAGCTTCCATCACCTCATTGGCCCATTCCTTTAGGCTGGTTCTATTATTTCCATTATGTAGCTCAAAATTATCATTCCTAGAAAAGCCATTCACCAGCTTGGACTAGGTAACTCCCCCATCCTCAGCATCTTTTCTCTGTACTTCTTAGGACCACATTCTGCCCCCCATATGCATACTAACTAGCATCTTCTTCACCAGATGGCTCCCATTGCTGCACCACAAATCCAGCACTGCAGCTGAGTGTGGCTCTTGCGAAGGACCAGCTAAATTACAGAAGTTAGCTGGGCTGCAGCCATGGATACGAAGGCCAAAATTCAGATCACAATAAAGGACTGGCCTGAGGAAGATGTTTAGATTTTGCAGTTTCATATAACATGTAACACATCTGGTCTAGGAAGTCTAGCTATGTTGCTGGGTTCCCTACCTGAACGCACAGGCCAGACATGGCATTACTGTCATTTCCTGGTACTCACTCCCAGAATGGTCAAAAATTACAATCATTCAGAAGTTAAGTTTTAAGGACACTGTTATACCTGTTTTAGATCCTTCATAATACAGTCATGCACTAACTGCTCCTATATTTCTCTAACAAGTATCTTTTTCCATTTGTATTTTAAAAGAAAAAACGTTTCAAAGAAGTATCCCATAGTATGTAGAACTGTGCTTTTCCCTAATACCTGCCATGAAATTGATATTGAAAGCTCAGGTGAAATATTCAAGTCATAATCATTTTTAACAACGGAAATCTATCTTCTGGCAGCTAGCAAATAGAAAACAGGTTCTGAAAGTTACTTTTACCAAACAACTATTTAAAGTTCTCAATGTTTAAGACATTGCCTTTCACTTTATTCTCCACCAGCATTTAACACCTGAAAACAGCATCGTTCCTACATACATGAAGGCATGGCTTTTGTAAAAGGTGGGACTGAACCTAGTCCCTCTGGCTACTGCAGAGCCATTAAAACGATTTTGCACCCTGCCCATCAGGAGGCAGGTTGGAGGCTCTTCCCAGACCCTTTCAAAGCTCATGTTTGCTAGAATCCCCCTCACTCCTAGGCGTAAATTGTTTTTACTCCTATGTCATACATGGCTATAGAGACACTACAAGTTACTGTAAATTATGAAAACTGTTAAAAATGAAAGTCATGACAGAGTCCTGAAGTTTTTCACTGGTTCTTTTCATGCAGGCTACAGTGTATTAACTTTATGACAGCAAATTCCCCATGAATTCAAACAAGCATACAAGGAATAGACAGGCACTGTCAGCCCCATTCTCCTTGTCAAGGACAACACCAGAATACATCACCTCTGGAATCACATCTACAGGGAGCTCTAGCACTGCCCCTGTCCTGTCTGACAGCACGGCTCATTTACCTGGCTCTGAGCATTGACCTTATGGTCATTTTTATTTCCTGGCTGCTGCACTCCCTGCAGCTTACATCACCCCCAATCTAACTTCATGATGGTAAATAGTCAGAGTCTGTGCTCGGGCAAAATTTTTATCTGCACTGCTTGATTTGGCATAATTTCCCTAGATTTTGTTATTCTGGCCTGAATAAGTTATTTCCACATCTCTGCATGACTTGTTTGGTTTTTTAAGTTTATCTCTAGTTAATGTCCTTTCCACCCCACCTCCTTCAACACCTAGGAAGCCTACAGACACCTCAGCAGCTAACCTGTTGTAGGTAAGAACATTCCTGCTATTTACCAATTTGTTTCAAAGCAAAATGCTACAAAAATCTCTGCTCTGCCCTGAGGAGCAGAAGAAAAGTCATGCCTTCTACTCTTTTCCTGCTGATAATCCAAACAATCTTTCCTGTTCAAGTTGTAATCAGCACTCAGAAGTCTTACAGTTTAAAAGCATGACCTAGCACAATGCAACACAATCGCACCATGCAAGACTGAGACGAGACACACAATCACAGGGGCTCTGTGGAGAAACACAGTGCTCCATAAAATATACAAACTGGTCTCTGTAACAGGGGGTGTGCATGGGGTCAAGTGTAGCATCTGTCCCCCAACAACCCACCAATACACCCGTCCACTGGTCACTGGTGGAGAAGAGGGTCTGCAGCACAGTTTTTAATCAAGTGGCGATCAGAAGGCATCTCCAGAGGAGGGCAAGATTTAAAAAGGAGAATCAAATCCACTTTTAAATCAAAGTGGTGAATGTGACAGCTCCCACGCAAAGATTCTACTGGCTCTGTCTGAGGGGGGAAACACAGGATTTGCAGACAAGCCAGCAGTATTTCCAGACCTGTAGGGCTAAGCTTGGGATTTCTTGTTCAAAGACTCTAAACTGACATTTAAAACAGAAAAACATCCCACTGCTTTTTGAAAACTTCTGGAGCAGCTCTCAGTTACTCTACTTTGTCTAAATGTTCCCCTGCCTTTGTCTTTATTTATTTATTTATTTCATTGCAAGAGCAAGTTTTAGCCACAAAGTCATGCACTTTAAAAATACCCTGAACCCACAAATCAGAATTGCTGTGTCTGGGCACATGATTCATAACCACAATAAAGTTGTCTGAGGCTTGCCTACTCTATTCTGCACTGACACTAATTCTGAAGATTAAAAATTAGATGCAGATTGCCTCTTCTGCAAATATACTATGTAACCTTCACAAGAGCTGGGTAACCTTCAGCCTCAGCTTCATTCCTTACTTGCAAAATATGTACCATGCAGGCAAGTTACTACCCGTAGCATCTCCAATGCCTCCCTTCTCTCCATAACTCAGCTGAAGTACAGCAAAAGACAAAACACATTCACACTCAGAGAAGAGCTCTAAGATCCTGCATCTTTGTAATGGCAGTGTCACCAGAGGCTGGAGAAAGTAGCTTCTGGAAACATTGTACAGGAGCAGGAGCCTTCTTCAGGCAGCCCTTAACCCGTTGCTTATGGGCAGATACTCATTCAGGTTGGATGGCAGCAAAAGCACTCTAAAAGCCTACAGTAAGGCTGGTCACAACAAGTAGGTGATATGACTGCCTGATAGGCTTCAGCTAAAGCAGCAGATAGCATGACGTTCACATTTTAATATGCCCAAAGAGGCCGCAGCTCAAAAAAGACTGCATCAACTACATCAGTGGCCAGTGTCTGTGCTCTGTCAAATGACTATTGCTCTCAAAATGGAGTGCTCGCACCTTCAAAAGTCATCTTTTCAATTGGGAACACAGGAAATACTTCCATACGCAATAGCCAGCACCCCTATGCCAGTCAGGGTTTTCACTCTTTTTACAGCCATAAACACATCCTGCTCCTGACTTCTATTTAAAAAAACACCAGAGTTTGCCCCTATCTCAAATGAACTTATCTAGCACACACCTTGTCCAGGCAAACTGCGGGGTCTAAATGGCACATCCACTGTGAAACCCCCAGGTCTGCAACCAGGCAGCCTCTCCATGTACTGCTCAGCTCAATGTGAACATTCTTGCCTCAGCAAACAGGCTGTAAGGTCCACCCAGGCTTAAACCTCCTGCTTTCATTGCAACCTTGTGATGAAGAAGAGAGTTTGACTCCAGGGGTCCCAACAGTGGTGCCCTGCCACCAGCAGGAGCTGGGTCTGCAGGAGTTTCCATTTCTCTTAGATTGCTCTCTGGCCTTTCCAGCCAGGAGTGATACAAGCACTCAGGTAGCGGGAGTTTCATCAATCAAATCCTAGCGGGGAGCTGGGTAGCGTGACGGGTACGTGGCTTCTGTTTGCATGTTTGTTTTTATCATCTTCCTGAGTGGACGGGTTTGCTTCATTACAGTAGCCAAGAAAGTGCAGAGCTGCTTCAGCTGAGGTGCAGAACACACTTTACCTTTTTTCTTTCAAATGATCACAATTACCCCAAAGAACAGTGAAAGAAGTAACATTTCCCCATAGGGAAATAGGCTGTAGGATTTCTCCGAAATGCAAATTATTTTATTATTTGTTAAAGATTAGCAATTCTGTAGGAACAGACCAAACACTTCAAACTCACTTCTGGACTTTGTTTTGAAATATCCTTTAACTGAAGGGTGCTTTTCTTTGTACTGCACTTGTAAAAACAGAATCACTTTTGTCTATTCACAGCAAGACCTGAAAACAATTTTAAAAAAGGAGGGAATTGCCCACGATGGGCAGAAACAAACAAGCCAACTTCCTGCACTACAGTACTTTTATGACACTTGCTTCTTCTGCCTCATACAGTGACAGATGAACACTGAAGCAATTTTACATCTTGTTCTGTCAGCACATGAGACACCTAATAAATCCCAAGATGTAGAAAACACCCAGAAGGCTTTTTTCTGTTTCTTTTGGCTGCATAATTACAGGCAGTAGTTACTACACTCATGCTACCTCCCTTTTTGCCCTTGCAGAAATAATAGGCAAACAATGTGAAAAACACAAAAGATATCAGGGGAAAACCTAATTGCTACGTTTTGTGTAAATATAGGACATCTTTGAGGCAATGTCTGGCTTGCACAGGATCCGGTGCTACTCTTTCCAGAATGGCTTGATCCAAGTAATTCATTTTCTTAAATGGTTTATTTGCATAAGACTGTGAGACACCTGACAGCAGGCAAAAAGCAGGCACAGCAGCAGGTGCTGCACTGATCTCAAGCCTCAGTGCTGATTAACAGCAGCAGAGATGCTGATCCCGAGGAATATGTAATGGCTGCTTATGGCCCACAGCTACGTTCCAAGCCCCAGTACCTCCTTCTCTGTCAGGCAGAAAAGGCACTTCCTTTTCATCCCCATACAACACAGCAAAAGCAAAGGGCCTACCATGGGACGGCAGCCTGGGACTTCTGCTGCCCACACAGCCTGCAACAATGTTCCAGAGGGCCCAGAAGAGGAAAACAGAGATGCCAGATGCTGCTGGTAAAGTTTCTGATGGATTCATGAAGGCCAAGCTTCACACAAGGGAAGTGTTAATCCCATGGAAAGTAAGAAGAAATCACGGACATGTGCTCTGGTGTGATGTCTTCCCAAACTTTCGCACTGAACCAAAACTGGGTCCTCGCACCACTACCATAACTGGCTATTGTTTTAAATTTGGTAGGCACTACACTTCCAAACAATTTGACAAGCCTGAACAAAAAGAAAGCAAACCCTCCACCACATGCTCACTATTACCGCCATCCTCTGAAACCACCATAACAGGGAACAGCAGAAAGGCTTTCCTGTTGCTATGTTACAGATGTTGCTCAGTATCTTCACGGTGCACTTCTGAGACTCAAGAGCCTGTTTGCTGGCTGTTATAAATGCATGTAGTTGCAAGTCTCCTGAAATCAGTGGAGCTACACCAATTTCAGAGATAACTAAGCATCTGGCTCTGATTTCTAGCATGAATACAATGTGCACAACTGCATTCTGACATGAAGAGCTTAAGCGCAGCAATCTTAAGATTCACCTCTTGCTTATTATGAAAATACAAAAATACTGGCAGAATCAGTCAGAAATTTATTTAAAAGTTCAAGCTTTCTAGGTCAGCTCCCAAGTTCACATATGAAACTTGCCTTTGTATTTGCTTGAGAAAAGCAACAGCTTTTCATCCAAAGCAATAGTTTACTACTTGATGGGTTGGGGTCCATGTTTTCTCCTTCTGGGCACATTATAAAATGCCTCAGATGCACACATCCCTGTTCTAATAAGAAACAAAATATGTTTATACACAAATCTGCACTACAGAGCTATTTCTTAGTTTTTAGATCAGGATAAGCTGTTAATTAAGATGTACAGTGGAAACAGACGCTGATGGAAGAGACAACAAACCACTGCATGAGGCTCAAGAGATTGGAGTCTGATCCCAGCTGGGCCACAGACTTGCCTACTGTCTGCAAATAATATTTATGTCTTGAAGTGTGCCTCATTTCCTCACATGCAACAGAGATACTAATGCTCCCTTTCTACTTCAGAAACAGATCTCCAAGGAGGTTCCTCCTTCACCCTCTCTCTGTCTCAGCTCTGGAACTAAACAACTTCACAAAAGACTAACATGGCATTTTTCTGGCTCCTAAACTCAGCCCCCAAGTCACAGGGCAGGAAAAGATGCAGGGCCGTACACTGCTGGGAAACACAGGTTTCCCTCTACCCAGTCTTGTATGAGTTCAAACTCATTTGTGACTCGGTGCAGGTTTGGTTTTGGAAACAGTAAACTACTGCACCTTTCCATTCACCTCCCATCCCAGCTCCATAGCAAGGATTTTTGGACAAGTGCTATTCCCTGACTGCTGTTTTTCCAAACCAGCCTCAGGTCCAAAAGTCTCTCCCCAATGCAGACATTCAACCACAAAGAGCCTTGCCCCCAACCTGGCTCCTATCCCCATTGCGCATATTCCCATCATCTTTTCTATAGGAAGACCATTATTTAGTTCAGCAGGTATACCTCAAGGAAAAAAGAAAAATTGAACAAAAGCTTATAAAGTTCTGGATTTCAAATGCAGCACCACTGTGATGCATTGTATCTTCACTAGCTTTGAATTTTTGATTCAAATAGTTGGAAAGAGCAGTCTGAGTGCGATAGCTCAGCAAAGCGTACACGAATCAGTTGAATTCTTGCCTACGATTCTGTGGCACAGCCAAATCTCTCCTATGACTGCACTTAAAAACCAAGGGTTGAGTTTTTCACATTTTCAGCCGCACAATTCCCCTTGATTCTTGTTCAGAAGAGGGGCCTTTAGGAGCCTCAGCTCGAAACAACCACCACTGCAGCAGCAAAGTGTGAGATAACAGCATATATATCGATGTCTAGCAAAGCACTGTATTGTATAGCATTTGAATTATAAACCTATCTGATGGAGAAAGACATCAAAGTGTAAAGAGTCCCCTGCTCAACAGTGGTTAAATAAGGATGACAATGACATGGACCTCTAAACAAGTACTTTCCTGGTTTTTGCTCAGGATCAAAATATTACAAGGTCCCATTCATACCCAACTGTCTCAACTTCCAAGCTAACATTCTCCATGCTGAATCAGACTGCATTCCCTAGAAACACAGGGCTGACTTGATTTCATTGGAATTTGAGATGCCAATCCTAAACAGACTAGGAACTAGAAATGACTTCACAAAGTTATTTCAGCTACACACAAATATCCAGAGGAGAAGTAACAGAAGATGTATGATTTGTGCATCCTAAGAAGTGTTATGTGTTTCATTCATACAGTAAAATAACCAGATGATTATAACAGTAAAAAGGCAAATCAGTTCCAAGCAAAAACAGCGGGGTTTCATATGGAAGTTTTACACTGAAATAACTCCTGCCTTTATACATTGCTGGCCTGGTTTGAGCAACAAAGAACTAATTTCTTATCTAATGCTTGGGAACACCGCACTTTCAGAAGACTCTACTGTCTGATAAATTGTGGGTTTCTCAAACCAGAATCACAGAATCTTCATGGTTGGAAGGGACCTTTGAGATAGAGTCCAACCAAAAAAAAAAAAAAACAAAACCACACCACAGAAAACCAACCCACAACACAACCGAAACCAACACACACACACACAGACAAAAACCAACAATCTTGGGCACTAGAGCATGCCCTGAAGTGCTACATCTACACTTTTCTTAAATACCTCCAGGGATGGTGACTCCACCATTGCCCTGGACAGGCTGTTCCAGTGCCTGAACACCCTCTCAGGAAAGTAATTCTTCCTAATATCTAATCTAATTCACCCCTGCCCCAACTTCACACCATTTCCTCTGGTCCTGTCATTATTCCCTTGGGAGAAGAGGCCAACACCCACCTCTCTACAACCTCCTTTCAGGT
>JAOXNO010000078.1:43420655-43463929 GCA_028565335.1 Limnodromus scolopaceus
GCCCAGTTCCCTCAGCCTCTCCTCATATGACTTGTTCTCTAGACCCCTCACCAGCTTGGTGGCTCTCCTCTGGACATTCTCCAGCAGCTCAATGTCTTTCCTGTAGTGAGGAGCCCAGAACTGAACAAAGCACTCGAGGTGAGGCCTCACCAGTGGCCTTAACAATTGGTCAGACACATCAACTGCATCTCAGACAAATGAACTGAATTTTACAATCTACCTTTCAAAGTCTGAAAATCAAGAATTTAGCGAATGGCTCCCATTAATGCCATATGCTTCCAAAGCGAGAAGCAACAATAAAAGAGATACTGTAATGCCTTTAGATAATGAGGCATGTTTATGCCTGCAGCAGTTAAAAGCCATGAGAAGAATAACCGATTCTTCCTATGATTGTAATCTTTTCTCTCAGGATGTCATCCCTTTTCTCTTACAGACCTGGCCACATGGAAAATGTGACATTCCCGTTAGGCAGAGCTGCAGTGGGACCCTCCATATCAGATTGAACAGCTTTAACCCTTGTTACTGGTACCAGTGGAAAAAAAAAAAAAACTGGAAATGACTTTATGGGAGAAAAGAAAGACTCTTTATGTACTACCTGTTGAGTGGTAATGGTTGCAGAAACACGTGAGGAATGAATGGAGATAAAAAAAATCTATGAACAGAATATGAGTCAGGTCTGTAAGTAACAGAAAAGTTTCCCAGTTCTGACTGCTACACACTGAAATGCTTTCTCCCCACCAGTAACAAAAGATACTGAAGTTACAGAGGCGTTGCAGCCATTACACTCAAAGTCTGTAAGTGAAACAAATCCTGTAGACAGAGAAAACACCTAAGCAGCTGGGGAAGAACAAAAACAAACAAACAAAACCATACCCAAAAAAAAACAACCCCAAGAAAAGCTTTCAGGAATACAAACATTTATCCAAGTCTTCATCACACTGCTGCAAACATGCCTGTTTTTCCTGCTATGTCAGATAATCTCATAAAATATGTTTCCTCTCTCCAAAGAGACTTTTCTTGCCTAAGTTAAACTTTTAAGGTTAGAATTAAAGGGCATAACAACTCCTCTTTAATACTGTCTCAGAAGACATCTTTGCTGTTTACAAAGAAAGGGCCTGGCTCCTACTCCCATTTGAAGTCAAGAGCAAAACTCCCACTCATTCCTTTGGAGAGGGGTCTAATCAAAAATGTTATTATCCTACTGCCTCCCAACCTCCTGGTATGGCATACAGGAGGTAACAAGGGATACATTTTCACTCCACTGAACAACTAAAACAAGAATTTAAAAAAAAAAAAAAAGTATTGTAAGGCCCTACTGTCTGGTCTAGCAATTTATTGCCCATAAATGAACTGCATCAGAGAGTGTTTGAAGATTGAGCATTAAGTAGAAGCAGACACTTGCAGTTCTACAATATGTTGTTTCCTTTTAAAAAAGTTGTGTACCACCTGTTCCTTCCATTTGCTGTTTTTTTCCTGAAGACATTGCTGGCAATGGAATTAGTCATTAAAAACAACCCACAAACACTTACTTGGTTAACTAACTAGCACTCCGGAGCTGCTGGCGTCAATAAGAACAACTTCCTCAGATACTCCCTCAATAAATATTTTTCTGGCCCTGCCTCTGGTTTTCACATCTGGTGTTTGGTAGAACATTAACTCAAGCATTTGCTACAACTCAGAAAACTGCTGCTTTTTAAACTCCCTAACTTTATATGTTATATTCAGACAATGAAAAACAAAGTGGCCACTAAGAAGTGCACCTATTTTTGTATATTCATAATCTCAGGATTTGAATTATTTGAGTGAGTGGGTTTTGGACATGTAGTCCGAATGCCCAGATACACCTGAAAGAAAGCAAAAACAACAGGCCAGTTCTGCTGCTGTACAATATTGACATACTTGTGCTGACTTCAGTAGAGGCATGACAATTAGAAATCCAGTCCATTAGATTTATTATTGCAAGCATAGCTGGTTCAGTCATCATATGGGTGCTCACTAGTTTCCCTGCACTACTGAAGAAAAGATGCTACAGTCACAACCCTCACTCAACACCTCCAACTTTGTTTCCTCCCTGGCACTGGTTTAGGACAGATGGGCTTCCCTGATCCCCACCCGACCCACAGGCTTTGGGGAAAGAAGGCGTCACACAGGCACCCTTCCTGCTTTTCCACGTACGAACACAGGGAGCATTGCAACACGTCTGCAAGGCACACTCTCAGCCCAAAAGACAGGGTTGGTTAACATCGCAGTTTGATGGCCTCCATCCTAAACTGCTGGATGCAGTCCAGGACATGTGTTTTTCTAACTCTTCAGTATAGTGGCCAGTCCACAGCCCTCCTTCTGCCCAGGGCTAACAGCATTGCCCACTGAGAGCCTAAGGCAGTGTGCTGCACATCCCGACAGTGCACTGCTGGGGGCAAACACCACAAGAGATCTCTAGATGGAGAAACTCTCTGCCCCGTGCGCTGGAGGACTCCTCCTTACCAGAGGAGCATTGGGAACAGCAATACAAGGAGCACTTCCAATCAACTGGATTTTCATTATTCTTTTTTTTGTAAGCTCAAGTTCCTTGTGATTTCAACATGAAAAGTCAAGGCTCATTCTAAATAGTTTCTGCCTCACATGACTCTCAAAGGTATTTTACAGCCCTTACCATCAAACCAAAGGATGCTGGATGTGCCTTCAACAGGGAAGTGAGTCTGGCTTTCTCTTTTCCTTCTTTATTTCAGCGCAAAGGGAAGACTATCACACAGGAAATCTGTAACAGAGAAAGGAGTGGGCCTAAGGATAACGTCTTTGTTGTCTGTCTGTGTGGACTGTCCTCACTCCCCTGTAGCACACAACATGGCATTGCCTTCCTCAGAAACCTCTGCTGTGGGAGCTCTTTGCATTGCTGAATCTCTTCACGCTTTCTGTTCCTAGCAGCAGAGCAGGAGAGACTGGTAATGATGAGTATATCTGAGTATATGTGAGCAGCTCCAGAAAACAACTGGAGGTGAACAATCTTATACTGAAAACTAGAGAACCAGTACAACCTGGTGCAACGACACTTAAGATTTCTCCAACAGATCGGGTGCCTTATTACAATCATTTATTTTCTGCGCTATTGCAGAACACTTTTACAAGATAAACAGCCCAAAAGAACAGCAATTCTAAAGACAGAAGCACAAAAGACTCCATGGTACAAATGGTGGTCACAGTTCTCACATCACTCTTAACAGTATAGAGGTAAATGCTCAGCTAGATCTCTACGCTTATAGGGATTGTAAGAACACCAGCTCGCTCAGTTTCTCCATACCTCAACAGAGAACAGAGGTGCCCATAAACCAAAAGCTTCTTCTAGATTCAGAGGACAGAGAGAGGTTCTCCAGAAAATGGCCCAACCACACATGATCTTCATAGCCCTCCTGAGGTGCTAATCTACAGGCTGTCCTCTCTGCAGGAGAAGAGCAGGGCGAGCACACTTCTCGCAAGCAGTAGCCACGCAGAAGGGCCTAATGTTAAGCTAAGCAATGCAGGTCTTAGGCTTTTGATAAAATTATCTCCATTTTGTTGTTCATGCAACCTGAAAACTCACTGTGAATTAGTACAGGTCTGGAAACTATTTCCTATATAACACATGTTTTTCCTGTGAAATATTCTGATAAAATTTAAAAACATGGGTTTATTGCCTTTTTTCCCCCAGAGATTCTCAGTAAAACACAAATGTTGCACTTACATTTAATGTTCTGTTCTAAGGATTTGGGTTTTATTGCCCTGCAAGTGTGAAAAAATAGGTAACATTTAGGTTTAATAAGTGCCTGAGCTTGCAGAGATAGGCCTAAGACAAATGTTCTTGCTTTCATTCCTTTGTGCAAGAATCACAATTGCTATGTGATCAGCAAGAAGGAGAGGAAAGGTGCTTTGGGGCAGTCCAGAAAGCGATGCAGAGTCAGACCAAGAAATGAGTGAAGAATTTTTCTGTGCCATTGTGCAGGTTGTGTACAGGGTTAAGAAAGGGTTATAAGGAAGGCTATTAAGCCAAAGGGAGAGCTGAACATTTAAGGTGCTGGGAAAAAGTAATATGATCTGAACATGTCTTAGATTCACGCAGGAGAAAACGGAAAGAATACTATCAGATAGAAGAACTAACAAAACTCAGTTTAAAGTGTTTATTCAGCCTTGGTCTGGGGCTGCAGCCTGCATTCACTGTTTGATCAGCTTACTAAAATGCTATTTAGGCAACCGATTATTTAATTACAAGAATGTTTTTTGCTTTCCATTTATGCAAGAACACCTTTTCTTCACATGATAAATTGTGAGCAGCTCAAACACAGCTGGAAGTACCCATATTCTGGGCACAGGGAGAATTGGATTACTACTCACTTCTAAGAGCAGACAGGAGTTTACCTATCCCATTCAGCCAACAGCTCGCCAGCCTGCACCAACTTTCCTTGCACGCATCACTGTTCAGGACGAGCTCCTGGTAAGAGCAGGCAGCACATTAAACACCTGCCATCGAAACTTTTGAAGCTCAGACTTGCAGCAGTGAATTAAAATGCAGAACTCTCCTCAACTTCACTGTTGTTCTTTGCAAAGAGCACCCACCAAACAGCTTCATCTACACTTTAAGCTCAGATTCTTAAATCACTCTTCATTAGCATTATTTGGCTTGGCCTCATTACAGCTTTGAAAGACACAGCTCTTCCTGACCATTTAACTTTTTGCCTAATGAATTATGTTCAATGACACGCAGAGGCTGACAAGGAGCAGCTAAAAGAAGCCTCTTGCAATCACTGAAATCAAAGCTAGACCTTTTCTCACTGGACAAGAATTAATACCATGAGCGGGACCCTGGCAACTTCATTTCAAGTACATTGACAACCAGAGGCTTGCCGATAAATTTTCACACCTCACCTGTTTCTCTCATTACCTTCCACAAAAACATGAAACAAAGCTTACAAGACTACAGCAATTCTTGTTAGTATCTTGAACACACAAACAGTATCTGTGTACTGCAGCCCATCACGGTTACAACGCAGTATTTCACGGCACTCCGAAATACCCAGCAGAGACACCGCTACTCTGCACTGAAATACTGCCACTCGTTCTCCTGCTGTGGGCATGTACTCCAGAAAAACTCATGCCTTCAGACATAGGAAAAAGAACTATGATCTCCAAGACAGAAACGAGTGGCTGCAGTAAGAGCAGCAATGTTGTGGCCAGAAGAAACTGCCCTCAGCACACACAGATGCAGGCAATGCATGTCCCAGTTTCTACTCCATTCTCCACAATAGCAAGAAGGACAAGAACAAGGTCCAGGAAAGAAAAAACCAAAACCAAACCCATGACTTCACTGTGGCTGTGCAGTATCACCAGATAAACCCGGTGCTTGAAAACTTCAAGTAGCTGAGATCAGCACTGTTCTTGGCTGAAGAGGAATGACCAAATAATTGTTCTTGCAACAACGACTGGATAAAGTGAAAATTATATTTATCGTCTCTCTTTGTGTTGTTTTTCACTTGAGCCATTTAAATAACCAAAAGCTGTCTGCACCCATTACATAAACCCTCCTCTGAACAAGTAACGCCAGGGTACAATGGGAAATCCAGGGTTCAGCATTTCTTTGCATCTGTAAACAACCTCAAGAAAACATTTCAACAAAGCAGAGCAACAAACCCTCAAACAAAGTAGGCATGTGGTGACTGACAGACAAGTAATCAGCACATGTTGCAGAGAACATTCTTGGCAACATGAACCCTAAATTTGAGGTGTGAGAAGAGAAAAAACCACCATGTTATAGATTCAGCTTGCAGCGCTTGTACTCAGCAGCACTGGTTTTTGGATAGCTCAACTCGTACTGCAAATAGAACATTTCCTACAGAAAACAGACACCTGCACAAAAAAGTTGGCAAAAATCCCAGTGCGTTTTTATTTTCACTTGTTTCCACCTCTGTACCATAAACACCTTCACTGTACAGCCCAGGAAATGTACATATTTTCTTTGTTTAAAATACCATCAAATTACATAACACATGTACATGCAGACATAGGAGGAGTCCTGTCAAACTACTCGGTTTTGTTTGGACAAGACGAAGCGATTCATTAGGCAACCTATCCTAGCAAAGTAGAGATGTACAGCATTTCCAGTGCTCTGGAATGACTGAGTGGAGATCAACAAAAACAGAAAACCCACCTTTTGGTGTCGTTGTCAGGTCAGTCACAAAATATTTTAGTCCAGGTTTCCAAAATCTGAAACAAAGCAAAAACCCTCGGTTAGTGACAGCTATTAAAGGGAAAAGGCTCTCATTTTATTAAATGAATTAAAGACTCATGAATTGCATCATGGGATTAACAAAATACCTTCCTCCTCTGCTTTTGGTAACACATGCAAAGTTACATCAAACTCTCCTTTTCCAGTGACTAGAACCTCTCCTGTCATCATAGCTTACATACTTTGAATGCATCAAAACCATGTCCCACCGAAGAGCTTGGGCCTTCAGAATGCCTGTTCTCTTATAAAATGGTTATCCACAGAAAAGCAGATTCCACTGAAACACAGGCCATACTGAAGGTTTCTGTTAGGATCAGAGTTTCACAGAAACAGCTAAACCCCTTCTTCCTTTACAGAAAGGAGAAGATCTGCAGGCAGAAGACAGTTCATGTATCTAGATTCACCAGGGATGATTCACCAAAAATTACAAAAGATGGTACCAGCAACAACCAAAAGTGTCAGGAATCAGCAAACAAAGAACATAGACAATATAACTTCATTTATGAAAAGCTTCCTTGTTTCCAAGAATCACAGAGTTATACTGCACAATAAAAAATTATGTGCTTACAAGCTGCAGACCAGACTGATGGGGTCTATAAATTCAGACTCATGTAACTGAGTATCATGTACCACAGAAAAGCTGCAATGGAGAAGTGCTCCTGAGCAGTCACAGAGGAGAATTCTCTCTGGTGCTACCACTGTTTACTGCATGACCTTGGGCATATCCTTAACTACTTTGTGCTCTAGTTACTACCATATCTTATGGTGAGTATAATATTATCGCAACAGCATAAATGAGGATTAATTACTGCTTTGCAAATCCTGGGAAAGGCTGGGCAGGGGAGAAGCACCTATAAAGTGCAAATCGTTGGTATTTAAGAATTGCATTGAATTGCCCAAGAAGGAGGGAAATCAGACAGACTTCCCTTCCCAGCTTCAAGCCAACAGCCAGCAAACAGACCATTTTCCAGCACTATCACTTAACCAGCATGCATCCTACCTGCTGAATTAACTTCTGCCAGTATGTGGGTAACAAAAATCACAGCTGAACAAAGCTATATAAAATATTCACTGCTTGACAGGGGAAGGCTGGGAAGAAGATAAATGCTAGCAGGAATAAAAGCACTTTGTACTTTAAGTCAACTTTGCTATATCTCACTGAGCATAGGGATTGTCACTGAAAGCAATGTAACTCTTGTCTCTAATTTTATCCAACTTAGAAACAAAGCATTTCATTTCACAGAAAGTTAGTGAAGGGCAGGTTCAGTGTCTTGCCAAAGTTAACATGAGGCAGTGGCTGAAACATGAGCAGAAAGCAAGGACCCCATCCCTACCTCCTGCTTTTAAGCATAGGGCAACTTTCTGAAAGCAAAAAACAGATGAAGGTTGTATTGCGCACTGCTGTCATAATGGAAAATAAAGATAGAAGCGTTATCAACAGAAAAGCAGAAAACTCAAGCTCAACTATTTCTTCTTTCATCCCAGTAACAAAAAATGAAAAGTCAGTTCTTACAATATGCTGGCCAGGCGTGGTCCCTATTATCTTTGGTTAATTCCATATGTCTGAGAAGGAAATCAGCTCTAAGCCGGTTAGACTTGCTAAATGAGATTTGTCTAAGGCCCCACCCCCAGGTGCAGTGTCATGCACCAAAGATTTGGTATTCTTTAGGAAGATGCTAATTGTCCAGACACTGTCAATAATGGTCAGCAAAACACAACCACCTAACAACTCATATATAATATTCCTCTCGTGAGCAAAACCCCATTCAGCACTTCCTAATCTCTGAGGAGCTCCCAGTCCGTTCGCAAAGCATATCCAAAGCAAGAGATGAGTAGGGACAGTACCAGCAGGATCCCTTTTATAAAGCTTCTGATGAGCATATGATAGACAGGCGCACAAGCCCAGCAGCTCGAGCAAACAGAACTTCTAGCATCCTTAAGGCCTGGTCCACAATATTTACTCCTTGAGAGACTCTAGGTTCATCCTAATATCTTGGGTCATGATAAAAGGGAAACAGACTTGTTGCTAGCAAGATGATATGGCTGTGAAACACTAAACAGACACCTATTTAATTTTCTGCTACAGTTACACTCGGTTAACTCTACTTTAAGAGCCTCAAGATTTTCAGAATCACAGTCCTGACTCATGGAGTCTGCGGTGAACACCCAGGACACATTTAGGAGAAGACTACTAATAAACAGCATCATGCCAATTGCTTGACTCAGAGCAAACATAATTAGCACTGCTACATGTTGGCACTTTGTCTTCTGAATACTTATTGGCTAATAAAATCAGGAGTTGTTTTTAAAGAACATGCCTATATTGAATAATTTATCTACCCCTTTCCTCTAACTACAGTGGCATTTTCTAATTCTGTTAGCTTTTATGTAAAGTCAGTGTTCCCACAAGGAGTCACACTGACACATCTAGTTAGCAAACTTTATCACAAATAGCTTTCCAGTAACGTGCAACAGGAAAATAAAGTTGTCCAGTATTTCCCATCTTCCAGCCCTTGCCGGCCCCAAGAGAGGGGCACATGCTACGAAGACAGCTGTGCTTGCAAAATAGCCATTGGTGCATCTGGACACATCCAGATCTTCTAACACCCTGGGCAAGTTTCATTTCAGAAGATGGAGTTGGTTTGGCTAAAAGGGAGAAACTGTTTGAAAATCGGAAGGCAGGAGGTAGATTGGGTAATGGTGATGATGAAATTACACCACCAACTATTCCAACAGAAGGACGAAACGAATGCAGCAGATTAAGGGTAGCAAATCTCAAAAAAAAAAAAAAAAAAAAAGACATACTTCAACCAACTCAGCAAAGGTCAGCAGAGCTTCATGGGAGGCCAAAAGAGTGCAGGAAAGCTGCAAGTGCTGGAGATGGAATAAAGATAAAACATAAACTATTATGTGGCAAAAGAAAGCTAGGACATCAAGCAACTACAGTGCTGACCAAAACAGAGAGATATGTTTAAAGAATATTAAGAAGAGATTCATGTAGGTAAGTCAGCTGAAACAGATGAAATTAAAATGCAATTTTTTCCTTACATAAAAAAAACCCAACACCAAAACAACCAGCCACCAACAAAAAACCATCATCAAAACAAAACAAGCACACATTAATGGATGAAACTACTGACACTGCAAATTCACAGGAGATGAGGGAAGTCCTCAAGTGCTGCTTGAAAGCAAGCACAGGACCACCATAGAAAGGAAAGATGATGACAACCACATGCTAGAGACCTGTTAGTCTAACTCAGATTTCTGAAACAAATCATTAATCAATTATAAATACCCAGAAGATGGTTAGATGATCAAAATCAGCAAATCTGCCTCCGTAAATAGCCAACCAAGACAAAACAGTCTAATCTAGTTTTCCATATTTACTGGGAAAAGGGGCAGCACAGAAATGCTGTGCCTTCCCCGTCAGGGGTTTGGATGAGTTCTCAGAGGGGTCAGTCTGAGGCTTACTTCTTTGCAATATTTTGCATGAATAGCCAGAAGAAAGCACTGAGCTGGGAGAGTTTACAAGTATTTCATTAGGTCCAAAATCATCCAAAAATGATGCCATGAAACTTAATGACGCAAAGTGCTATAGTAGTGCTGCTGCAGAGACAGCAAAAAGAAACGTTTCAGCACGCAGCTTCATCCACCAACAGCTTAGTTGAAGGCCAAGGGGCTGAGCCCAGGTAAACGATTTTGCACAGGAAGAGTTGGAGTGCAAACCCACATTCCTCTCTGCTGCGCTGACTCCTAGGCGGAGGCAAGTCACACCCCACAGAAAACTAAAAGTGAACATCTAGATATTCAGCTTTCACAGTCAGATTTTCCAGAGCTCTTCTGTCAGAGCAATCAACCTAGTACTATTAGCTGTCGTCTGCAACACAGACATGCCATAACACAGGAGATAATCCTCCAAAGTATAAAGCTAGCAGTTGTTCAACATGTCTGAAAGACTTGCAAAGGAGATTTAGGCTAATCTAACTAAATTAGGAACGTACTGCAGCTGTACACCACCTTCACTGGACAGTCAAAAAGAACCAGGTAAACAGGACCAGAATATCTCTAGGAATCTGCCTCCATAACAAAGGTCTACATTGTATCTGTTGCAATTTCTTCCAGCCTTGTGCATTTACCTTTCTTTGATCTGCCCAGTGCAGATAATGGACAGTCCAAGATTTTTGGTTGTCTGCCTGCCTGCATGTGACAAAGCTGAGCAGCAGGAGCTGGGGATGCACTCTGAAGGCCTTATCCCTGAAAATACACTAGGCTAATTCACATTTTGAACTGAGGTTCACATTGGAAGCCCACTGCTGCAGGCCGCTCACAGCAGTCTGTGTGAAGGAAGAACAAATGAATACTCTGTTTCTTTAAAAAGCCAGAAATTTCAAAGCCCACTTTATCTGTAATTGGAGTAAGGCTGCTCCTCATCTGCTATGGTACTTTTGATAGCCTCTCTTAGCATGTCTCATGATATGAAAAGTTTAATGAGTTCTAAAGACCCCAGAATATTTTAGATTGTTTACACATGAAAAATGATCTATGGCTCAGAGCTGAAGAGGAAGTAATGTAACAGATCTGTGGGGCATCTTCCCCGCTGTGCAAAAAGGAGCAGATACATATTCCATACCTTTAATGGAAGCTGAGAGCCTAGTTTCCCAGGAGCTATTCAGAGTGCATACCCTTTCAACTTTAATCTCCCAGTTTCAGGGACAGGAATTCATACCAAAAGTACATTGTGCGCTGTCGGTACTTTTGCTGTGACTGAACCTCAAAGCTTCTGTTTGGTTCTTTGACTGATCCTGGTATCCTTTTGCCATTTTTTATGCTTAAACACATTTTCAAAGGTGCAACTCAACACACAAGCAACAGTGCAAGAAAACATCTAACAAAAAAAAATTTACTTGCAAGAGCAATCAGTTCTGCTCTAATCCTGCTCTTATTCAAGTAAACTCTTTATCCTCTCCTGGCAAGGCATTTCTGTTAGTGTTAACTAGCAAATTCTGAATTGCTTCCTGTTCTCATTCATAAGCAATGTCTCTGACATTGAAATTCTGATTTCCAGGGATTTTATCCAGGCTATACAGTTGCAAGTAAAATTAAACCACATCCTTTTATTACCCACTTAGCCAATTTTCAATTTATTGACATATATAAGAGATAACATGGTTAGAAGCTTTGTGCAAAGAAAGAACTGCCTGAAACTTTTTCCACGAGATTTCATACTCAAAAGCCCGACTCCTACCTAGGACAGATCAGCACAGCTCTACCAACATGCCAGGGAATGCCACCGATTCATAGCAGATAAGGATCCATCTTCGACATGTCTCAGCAAACCACAACATGAGCTGTTCCTCTCTCTGCAGTTATGAAAAGATGAAAAGTATCTCCTTTCCTCTGCTGCCAGAGAACCTATGTGTTCCTTTCTCTCCCTAAAACAAATGCTTGTTTGTCCTGTTACTCTCACAACATCTGGTCCTGGGTCCAGAAAGGCAATCAGAGCTTCACCACTGACCAGCACTTGCCAACCACATCACCAGAGCTGACTCTGGTGCCTTACAGCTCTGACTCTGCCTTACAGACTCCTACTATTTTAATGTCCAAAGAGCTCCCAGTCTACAATCTTCACTTTCCAAAGGTCACAAAGGATTAGTTATCCCAGTACAGAAGGGTAAACGAGGCACAAAGAGATTAAGTTATTTACTGCAAGATTCCAAGAAAATCTTTGAAAACACACACAGACCCCAATTCAGATGACATCTGTCACACAGCCTCAGCTGATGCTAAGGGTACTTGTTAGACAGGCTCACAGCAGCTACCCAACTTTGAAAAGTCCATAAGCAGCCCTAGTTAAGGGTTAATAGTTGAGAAAAACTCCTTAATAACTACCATAGGCAGATTCAACAACCAGCAAATCAAAGAATATAATACAAAGCTTCAATAATACAGAGTAGAAAAAAAATCCATCAGTCAAATGACACTCATTTCTAAAAATCAAGTTCAATTTAAGGTATTCATATCTGAAATCAATGAGAGTTCTTCCGGACTTTTTAAGTGTCACATGCATGAAGGATTACTTTGAGAAGCATATTTCTTAATTAGATAAAGGATCAATTCTATTTGTGATAGCCTTAAAGATCTGAAACATGCAAATGGGTTGATTTGATAAATATGAATCTTGAGTAATTTAAAAAGACTCTGCCATTCTAGATAAGAAAAAAAAATTAAGAAGTTAAAGAATTAACTTTTCTGAGTAGTTTAAACGCCAGCTGCCTGATGCACAGGTTTTAATTAAAAGACTACAGTGTCTTTCCACAGGACCTGCTCCTCACTCTTAAAGAAATTAAAGCTACTCCAGGGACGAAGAAAAGGAGGTATCTGAAGGACAGCTCTCTCTGACACCACAACTGAAAGGCACACAATAAAGCAAGGACTAGGGATATGGAAAGGAGCGTGCAGGTATGAGGAGGGCAGCCTTGGAGTCAAAGTAGGATGTCCTCGACCACTGTTTCTTTCCCAGCCTCTGCCCAGGGTCTGATGTCCTACCTGCATCTCCATGCCCAAACTGCTCACACAGGGGGAGAGCAGAGTGCTGATGACTTCACAGTGATCCTGAGCAGCTTCCACTGGACACCTACAAGTAGGGTTACTTGGACTGTAAAAGTTTGTTCTGCCTCTATACTGCAAGTGCACCTCCATTTCACTGCAGGGTTCTGAAATACAAACTCCTAAACATGTGACACAGCAAGAGAATATAAGAATGACTGATACGGAAAAGTCAGTATTTTCAAAACAGTCTTACACAGTTTGCAGAAAACAAAAAGAATGAAGACATGCACTGAAAATACAGGAGAAAACAAAAAACACTGAGGAGTGTTCCTAAATGGAGCAAGATCTCTATAATACACTCAATGAGGCATGAGTTATGTGGAAACAAGTAATAAAGTGATCCCATAATTAAAGACTGCTTTATAATACATATGCAGAAGGCTGCCACAAAGACTGCACAAACACCCTTTATTCCAGTATTTCCTGAAATGAGCCATTTGACTCAGCAATGTTAAAAGGTTCCTTTAACAGTTTTCTCGGTCTGTGATACATCATCTAGATGTAACTGAGGTCAAGTGCATTAAGAATCAGAGTAACATTTTATGCTGCAACATGACAAAAAAGGCACTGTCTGAGCTGCAAGGGCTGACTAGACTCAATCTATTTCTACAGCCATACTAGAAACATATATGGAAGTGTACAGAACTTGGAATTCATGAAAAAACCCAACCTTTCCAATAAGTTTTTTTTTATTATTCTGAATAAAATATATAAATACTAAGTCTTTGGTGGCCTCCTCGTCCCTGTATGAATGACTGTGGCATCACAGAAACAGCACATCAACAATGCTACCCAGTTTAAAGGCTAACAGGGGAAAACAAGGTCACACAGCAGGGCTTTCTGGGTCCCTCACCCAGAGACCTATCACAAGTCACAACAGCAAACTGATTCAAATCTGCCTCAGAAATCCCATTTTTTACAGATTTATTAACTTCTAATTAATAGGTACAAGCATCGTTCTAGTCTTAAATAATACTTTCCTTGGGAAGTGACATTATCTCTATTGTATTCGTATTTCAGCCAAAGAATAATGCATTTCTTCCTTTATTAAAAGGGCTGACAGTAACATAATTAATGAGCAGCTTTGAATGTGATCTTTTAAAACCCTCTATCCAGGATCAGAATGCTGTTTGTAATTATACGTGCTGAGCAAAAAACTTGTCTTGGTACATTTCAAAATGCTACATATATAATTAATCTCCAGCTATTTTTCAAAGTAGAGATTTTCAAAGGTTCAAAGGGCTTTTGGAATGGAGGAGTTTAATTTAATAGGGACTGGTCACTCAAATCAGATATCTTAGAAAACTGCTCCAACAGCCCTAAGCTGACCACTGTGGCAACTATTCTTATAAGCAAAAATGAAAACTGGGCTCTGACACAGCAAGTTGTGATTCTTGAAAGTTGTCCTTAATCACTCGATCAGCCATACTAAACTCAGTGGAGTCCTACCACATATCCATTTGTAAAACCAAGATGTGCCGAGCACAGGCTCAAGGGATCCCATGCAACATTTCCACAGACACTTTCTGGTTCTGGAACAGTCTTTTTGACTGAGCATATTTTTTTCAAAAGATACAAGGAAAGCACTTGGAAGCAAGCAAGTACAGCTGCAGCATTAAATAAATTAGAATACATTTGTCAAAACTCTAGGCCATATGTTGAATGAGATAGAGAAGTTGTCTGACAGGGCATGCAATGTTAACCTAACCACACAGACAGAGGCCACTTGAAGTAATTATATTCAGGACCCACATCAAAGAGAGATGAGGATTTATGAAAGCTGCACATGTTCTGGTCCTCAATATTCAGGTGTGCATGTATGCATCTGTATGTATATATACACACAGAGTAATTACACAAACTTTTTTTTTTTTTAAAAGGAGAGATAGGAAAGGAAAGGCAGCCAGGACACAACCATTTGAAGAGCAAATATATTGAAAATTAAACATCCCATTCAATTATAGTAGGTTCTACAAGTATTTTCTGAGCACTGGCTCCTACAAGCACAAACTGCCACCGAATGAGAATGACCACTTCTACTGAGACAAAACCAACAGCACACCTGACTCTACCCTTCATGCCACGCCAGTTTATACCTGCAAAGCACATAGTCACAGTCCCACTTCTAAAGAGGCTTAATATTTTTTTAATCCTGTGTCACAGTAACTCTGATACTGAGTCCTTCTGCAGTGGCTGAAGTGCACACTATCTCAGGATAATGCCTTGTGCTGGCTGCCAAAGACTGAATCAAGCTAATCAGCAGTGTGCTGTTGCATGTTGATGTTGACACTTCAAGGAATCACAAAATATTCAGTTCAACTCATTAATCCTTCAACGTTGCTTCTCATCACTCACAGAGCTCACTGTAATTGCAGGTTTCAAAAAGCACCAATAAGATTATTAACAGAGCAATGCAGAGGATAACACAACAAGAAACGGACTTCAGATACCAAATCACTTCTATGTCTGTACCAATGGCTTCAATTTCCTCATATGCATCAATGGCAAACCACAGGCAGAATTACCTGTATGTGGGTCTGCAGAGGTATAGTAAGGCAACAACCTACAAGAGCACACTGCAAGCATATATCCTCTCCTAGGTGAAAAACCAGTCCCTCCATTTAGGTACAGACACCTCAAATTACAAAGGTGGAATACAAAAACTCCACCATTTGGTTGCTGGACATTTGAGTCAGGGACCCGGTTCTGCTGTTCACCCTTGGTGAACCTCTGCCTCCAACAGCCTGCTCTGACCCTACTGAACCAACCCTAGAACATATGGGAGTTACAGGAAACTGGACTTAATGACTCTGTGGTCTCACTGCACTGTTCTACACTTGCAGCTAGCTAGGTTTTCTCTGCTATGTACAGTGAGCATACAATTCTTCGGAAAAGAATTAGCTGTCTCTTACTGATAAGTCCCATCATCCAATTTTCAGCTTCTCTCTGCACGATACTAGCTTTGTGTTTTAGGCTCTCTCGTTCACTCCTCCCAATTTACTGTGCAGCATTTTGCAATCTCTCAGCAACACAGACAAACCACTTCCTCCTGTCGTCCGTCCATCACTCCTCTTCAATAACATTAGTGAGACGCTGGCTGTGGGTAGTTGGACACCTTTAGCCAAGACAAATTGAGGTTGAGACTCTCAAAGACACTTGGGCAAAAATCTATTGGGTGTCAACTTATTTGAAAACTACATAGAGCAAATATGCGTATGCTTTTCTGTCCAGGTCTCAGGATTCTTCCCATCTCCTCTCCTTATGTTAAGAGTGGGATCTTACCCACACACACTGACCTCAGGAATACTGTAGGATATATGGCCTCAGCATAAATTCATGGAACACCTCAGAAGGCACGTGTGCACGTCAGGTAACCCTGATATGGCTGTTTACTCCACCACTTAATGTCAGTGTTTAAAATCAGCTGTCTTTGACTAGGATACTCAGTGCTCAGTGAAGCACCGGTCATCATCCACCTGGACAAACTGCACTGTTGCAGAATTTGTCCCTCAGGTTTCAATCCTCAGCAGGTTGCTCTGCAAATACAATACTTTTCCCTCTGATTTCCCACTGCCTCCTTGCGATCCTCAAGTACCTTTCCCCTACACCACTTAACCGTGGCAATGTGCTGGTATAAGGGCAGCTACTGTCACCCTCGTCAGCACCTTTTTCTACTGTTTCCAGAAGCCCCGAGTACACACGTAAGCCAAGTGTTCTAACAGCAGAGGGGTACCATCATCACCACCAAACAGATAAGGCACAGGATCTCCTGGGTTTTTTGCTTGCAATCTCCATGACTTCTCTCCTCTGCTTAGCACTAACATGTCAACCGTACCTCCTTACAAAGCACAAGATACAAACACTCACAGTTCAGTGATGATTTTCCCCATCAGCTGAATGCAACAAAGTCCTGCCATCCATGAGCCCTCAGGCAAACATGGGATGTATGCACTTGAGAGGCAAAATTTCTGTGCTAAAGCCCTACAGATAACATTGCACAGCCATAATTACCTCACATAGGAATCTTCTGCACTTGACCATGGAAGAAAGAGCATTCAATAGAGAAAATTACCAAGCAACAATCAGCAAACTGCACTCAAGTCAAATGCAATCACGGTTACCATACATGGGTACATTGAGTTGATGATGTCTTTAAGGCTAAAGCCTATTTTGCACTGCCTCCAGCTCAAAGGCAAATATGCCAGCAGTAATGGTAATTGAACCAAAACTGCCCCAAGGAGAGAACATTTCATAAAGGTTGAATCAAAAGCCAGAACATCCCCAGTAGGAGAAAGCTTCAGCACTTGCTGTTACCTGCAAGTCCAAGTCACTTGAGCACTGCTAATAGATCTTGTTAAACAAAGCTGACACACCTGGTCACACAGCAGAGGAAGCCCTCATGATAGCATGGCAGTCCTAGCATCACCACATCAGAACGAAGCGCTACTGCAGGCAAGCACAACCAACCGCACCTTCAGCACGCAAGACTTGGTTGTGTGGTCACAGCCTGCGCGCTTTCTTTCATTGACATGTACTCAGCAAGTATCAGCCTTAAGACAAGGCACAGAACCAGAGCACAGCTTCCCAACTGAGAACCATAAATCAAAAATTAAACAAGGTAAATCAGGCAAGCAAATACTGTACAGCTCGCCATCCCCATCAGTAAACACAGTTTTCACTTTTCCTTTTCTTGAAGAATGAGAGACAGGTACATAAAAAACAGCCAATGGTTGCTGAGGGACTTACTCATTTCCACATGTTTTATCTTCATAGAAAGATCACCCTCATCATCTTACCCAGTGTTAACTCCAATAATATGAACTGACAACTTTGCTTTTATCATTCATACTTGTGCAGGATAGCAGTTCTGGTTCCTAACCAACACTTAAAATATTCACCTATATATTCTATCCCTGTCAGTCTCTGAATCATCCTAAATATTCTGTAATCTGCTACAATACACATTTCTTTAGAGAAGATCTGATAAACATGGCATATATGGAATCCATTTCAGTAAAGGATTTAATTTCTTGTCAGATTAGAAAATAAGTTGATAAAATTACTCATGCTTTCCAAGAAAATGGATGTGTTACACCAATTCTTTAGACTTCTTAGCTTTAGGGTAGAAAACTTTAAAAACATGGTAGCACCTGGACAGATCACAGAATGCAAATTCCTAATCACCTTTCAAAAACAGCAGACCTTCAAATATTCAGTCCCTTTTGAAGGGGGTAACAAGATCCACAGTACTAGTTATACTCAAAATAAGATCTAGAACAGGTGATTATAAACCATATTCTTGGACCACACAATTCATCAAGCAAAATCTAAGAGATTTCTGCAACGAAGAAGGAAAAAAGCTAAATCCTTCTGCACAGAAAGGATCTTTTTCTTGTATGTATCTAGTTGGGATACTTTGCAACTGACCCACTGAGTTGGTAATATAAATATATACACAGACACACCTCAAAATACAGTGCTGGCTGCTTCTCTGCAGAACCACAAGATACCTGGAAAATCCTTGTGGATCCTTGCAGAGACCACAGCTGTCCAGCTAAACACACAGCAGCAGCTTTTGGATGGCTACCAAATATATCTTTACTGAGGCCAGGAAAAATCGTCCTGAATCCCAGTGTGGGGGCCTGCCCTACTCTGAGATTTTCCACTTCCATCAAGCTGTGGGTAAGAGCAGAGCCGCTCCAACACAACGCCAAGCAGTGGCAGCAGGCCTGGCCCATGGCCATGCCAGTGTCCAGCCGGCACGGAAGGACATCCTGTGTAAAGGTGGATGCTGACAGCCTCCCAAGGGAAAAATTAAAGCCAAAAGGTGTTTGTGGCCTGGCTAATCCTGTAATCAAATAAACTCTTAACAGCTCTCCAGTGGTGCATAATGCTGGTGGAAGAATTATGCAGCTTTGTTAAAAATTGTAAGTTAAATCTGCTTTTCTTCTGGGGCTTTGTGGATAATTTTACTCTTTACCTCACAAGCAAAGGATTTCCATTTTTCTTTAAAATACTTTTACAAAAGGTTAAAGCTCATCAAAATGGCAATCTTCCAATTAAAAAAATATTATTGACTGAATGGTATTGGTAATATTTAATCATTATTAAGGGATTTAACACAACAAAAAGTATAATTGGATTTCTTCCTCTCTTTGCAAATACCTCGCCACAAGTTTCCAAAACTTTGCCCATCTATTAAAGTAGATGCTCCATAACAAGCAGCTAAGCTTTCATATTACCTAAGATTGCAGGAAAGTGTATGTGCCCGAATTATGCTTTATAATAGGAAAAGGAGGAGCCTATAAATTGCATGTGCAATTTCCAAAAGACAGATTATATTCAATATGAAACATTTAGACAATAGCTAAGGAAGAATAACCAGAATAATTAGAATACTCATTCAAACTGTGTGCTACAAGGCAAAATAAAGAATTTTCATATGATGATCTGTTTGACAATAATATAACTTCCAATGTTGTTTTCTAGCAATATACAGGAAAAAAGTATAATTCTATTTACGATTTTATTATATTAAAAGCAATATCTCTGCCTGCAGGTGTCCTTGGGTAAAGGTGCACAACATACTCCTTTTCCTGCAAAGGCCATGGGGAATAAATAAAAGGAAGTAACACACAACTTTCTGCATCGCTGTCATGCTGTGACCAAAGGCTATGGGGAAAAAGAAAACCAAGTATCTCAGTAGTTTCTGCATCACTGTCACATTGTAACCAGGAAGGCTAATTAATGGGGCTGCCTCAGCAACTGTCACAAAAAGATTGCCTTTTTTTTTGTTCTTCAGAATAGGCTTACTGCATTTTTACCCATTTAAAACTTTCAAGCACACATAAGAGAATGAATTTTTTTTATAAATCTCATTTTTTCCAGATAGAAAAAAGCCACCCATGGGAACATACTCTTATTCCATTATGTCTTGTCCACAGATTACAACAGGTAAAATCTTGGAAAAAAATTATTACTAAGATAAAACTAGCAGAAAGTCTGGGTTTTGACTGAAGTCTCTTTAATTTTCAAGGTGGTTTGTTTTCCTTTGACCAGCAATAAGAGACTGAGATTTTCTGGATTTCAAACCTTTTGCAAACAATGCACAAGTTCTTCAGTTGAAAGAAAAATTTGCAAACATTTTTTTAAAAAGTCATGTCCCCAAAATTTCACTGATGAAAGTTTGCCATCCTTTTCAACCTGCCAGAAATGTTTGTTTGTATTATTCAAGCCACTCTCATTATGGTATATATAAAAAAAAAAACCCACAAAACTATCTCAGCAACAATGCTGTACCATATCTTTTACTTAAGATATTTATTAGTAATTATAAGATTCTGTTGCCACAGAAAGAAGAATTTACATTACTAGATAAATTCTAAAATACTATTTTTGAAACGTGTCCATCAGATAAAAATGTTTCAGATTCTTTTCTAAATTAGCTCCTATAATAACATGACTGACTGTGAAAACATTCCCAACCATTTTTGTGTTGTGTACATCAGATGTAGCAAAGAATGCCATCCACATGCTCGCCTTCAGCCTGCTTTTTGCTTACTGAAGTCAAACATGTATAGAGTTTTCAGGATCTTTTTCTATTTTATATACTGCTCGTGATGATTATTCCTTGGATCTCAAGTTTCCCCAATGGAAATCCCTCAGTTTCTTTATCAAACATATCAAAGTTTTAAAAGGAGATTCCATGTTCAAACCTTTAAAGGAGTTTCCTTTGCAAATAGCAACTTCTTGGGGAAAATGTATTTTATTCACTCCTGTTGTTCTCACTTTGTTATTGATGCTACTTAATTCACAAAAAAAAAAAAAAAAAAGATGCTTGACAGGTGTCTTGCTCTCTACCCTAAATAAATGTCTTGAAGCTAGAAAAGATACCAGTACTCCAGTGTTTGGTTTTTTTCCTATGAGAATGTGCAGTATATTATACAGTAGCAAACCTCACCAGCTTAAAGAAAGAAAATCTCCATGCAGAACAATGATAGGGTGGCAGAGAGAGTCGTAACTCCTCCTCAACCTTCTTTTTTATGGCATCTCTATCAGGTCAGCAATAAACAAGGACAAAGGAGTGCACTCCACCCAGACATCACAACAGGAAAAACTGGATGTTCCTCAGAGCAACCACTGCAGAGCTGGGAACCTGACCACAACTTTCCTTTCCATTCTCAAATAAGAATCAATATAAGGAAAGATAAGACATTTCTTAGAAGTGCATGTATTTACCTTGTGTTTTATACATTTAAATGCTACGTCTTTTATGTTCTGTGCTCTCCTAAAATACACAAGGTTTTTGCCTCTATCATATACTACACTCTCAGTGCTTGGGATAGCTGGGATATTCTATTTAGTAGTCATTTCTTGATCCTTCCATTGTTTTCCCATCAGCACAGCCACCCTTAGCCATTCACCCTTAGCCCCACAGCCATAGCATCTTATTTCCATTTATCCTTGAATGATCAAAACTATATTTCAGAAGCACACAAAAATATTTAACAGGAACAACAGACATTTGAAAAGATAAAATAAACAGAGGTCCTGGCACAATGCCATACCACCATTCCACCTCACCTCCTGGGTGCAAGAAGTGCACCATGTATGCGTCACCTGTTTTCAGCCACTGTTTACACCTTCAAATGGTCTTCCCAGCATGTTATACTAAGAAGTTTGATTTCACTTTAGGTGTTATTTGAGAGAAAGCCTCAAAGTGGACCAGCACAAACTTTCCACTCCCAGTTCCCAAAACTGACATCGACATTAGTGTTTGCCCAGCCCTCTTCCTCTACCTGCAGAATATTCCTCCAAAACTAGACAGAAAAAAAAAAATGCAATGCAGTGGTATTGCAGCATAATCTATGTTGACATCTACATGATTTCAAAGGCAGGGTCTGAAACACAACTGAAGTAACTCACTGGCTTTCAGAGTCTTTATCACAGCTGTACCCAGCTGCCTCACTGCCACCAAGTCACTCCCACAGCAGAACAGACCAGCGCAGAGTCCTGTGTGACAGAATCCTAAAGGTGGCTATACTGACCACGCAGCCCAGAAACACATTTAGCACTGCATCCCAAAAGCTGTACAGCTGCATTTTTTCACAAGCTAATTGCCTTCATATCTTTATTAATATACCCACTTCTGGGTCTTTGACTACATCAGGGATCTCTGCATCATATAGGCTACCACTTCACTACCCAGACATGGTCACTCAAATGGAGTTTATATACAAAACAAGGACTCAACCCGGCTTTCCAGAGCCCAGGTGCAATTCAGTGTCATATTTCTTAGAGCAGAACTCAATGTTCTTGCCTTTTATTCTTTCACAGAACTTCAGTGTAACAGAAATACAGTTCTCTGTTAAAGCACGCAGACTGCTAAATACCACTTGTCCTTGTTCGACTTAATTTGCAAAATCCCAAATCCAGTTTTACAACTGATTTTAAATGCGTCTGTCATCCAGTGGGCAACATCTGCTGCACATTGCTAAGACCTGCTTCCTCTGTACAGGAAGGGAGTCTGTTACTGCTGCTGCCAGCTTTGCAGCTGGGTTGGTTTTCAGCTGAAAGCTGGTTTTGGCCAACACACAAGCATGTGGCATGTGCATAAGAAAAACTAGTTGCGTCCGTTCAAAGCAAAGCCCAGCAATAATCCATTCAGGCACAGAACTTTTCACTAGTCCTCCCTGCAAACATGACTCCTCACATAGCTCTCACTGCCATGAAAACAACCATAAGGGGATTAAAGCACAGATGTCTCACTGCCTTACTCTCCCCACCCTTAAAATCTAACTATCAAGTTGGCCCGAGTTATACCCAGAAAAATATCATTGTACGCCAGTATATACTACCCCTTGTGATGTCAAGAGTTTCAGACAAGTCTGTGATTCAATGATGATGGAGAAAAATTAGATGCAATAACTGAAGGGGAAAACTCCTCTCCCTTTCAAATGCAGACAAAATACAAACTGATTTAAACTAATATAAATCCTGCAATAGTTACATTAAAACATCATGAGCATCCTCTTTGGGTGTCCAGGGCTGTCCGGCACATTTATGCTAATGAGCATCATTTATTGCTCTTCGACCTCTCTTTTCAAGAGTGCCCAGCCACATGCTATGCTTCTCAGCCTGTGGGAATGACAGGACATGGGGCTATTCAACAGGATGGGACCAAAGAACCAGTGCTGTGGGAAAGGGGGAGTAGAGTAGGTAGACAGTACAGCAAAAGACCAAGAAACAGAACAACCTAAAACAGAAAGGTAAAAAAAAAATTGATACAGAAGGAAAACAACTTCTGCAGGCCCTCTGATAAGAAATTCCTTTTGGTAGAAAGATGTGCCACAAGGATTAACTTGAGAGAATGCCTGGGTATGGTACAGCACAGTGAGCAGCTGGCACAACATCACACCTCATTACCCACCAATGCTAATGTGAACACCTCACACCTGGTCCTCCCTCATTTTGGAGCAGAGTTCACAGTTCTGCTGTTAACCCAGGAGTTGCTGCAACCCCATTCTTAAGAAGTACCATTAGCCAAAGATGAAAATTTTCAACCCCTCTGAAAGATCAGTAAGAGACAGCTCTAACCAGCTCAGGGGAGAAACTACCTTCTGCAGCCCTTCAAAGGCAGCTATCCCACTTTGAAGAAGAAGTACATGTGTAGGTCGGGGACAACAGAAAGCAAACAATTCACTGATGTGTGGGGATAGCAGGGCACAGCAGTCAGCATGTCTGGCTTCTACACAACACACCCCCACCTCCCTCACCCTCACCACCCCCCAAAAAACTCTGGGTGAATCAGTGCCGCTCCATCCTTGTACTGTGATGTCTGTTGTCCAGAACAACAACGTACATCTTACCACAAGTCTTTATGTTGTCTAGCCTAGGCAGCCTCCCTTGCAGCATGTAGACACTGCACAAACAGTTTTATAGCAAGGACACTTAGCATCCAGCGTCAATGTAAGCTACATAAAAATTTAAGTCCCAATTTCAAGAGTCACTTAAACATTTCTCAGCCTTGCTGCAACTCAGCAGGCTCCACTTGACATCTCTCTACAGGCACTAAGATTTCCTCAGAGCTACTTCACTTCTCCTACAGTGGCTGAATGAAAAATGGAAAGCTCTGCTTTAGGAGCTAAACAACATCTCCAAGCCCAGTAAGAAAAATAATAAATAATTACATACCCTGGAACATATCAGAACATACTCAAAATACTGACAAAGTTTAGGTTTTGCTGCCCTCAGTGACATTCTGTCCTAAATTAGCTGCTAAAATCCAAACTGATCAACTTCTCTGTTCTTTTGGCTTTCAGACAGTTCTGACAGTGCCTTGTTTATCTCCTCCTTCTGGCTTCTCATCTGGACAAATATTTATTTTTTGTTTCTTAACTGTGTATGCAGTTTTCATTACCACCAGAAGGCACTTCAAAAAGATTAACAATAATTTCCGTATTCAGTTGACGGGCACACTGCTTTGTTTTCCACTCTATTTAGGAAGGGGGAAAAAGTACTGATTAATGATCATCAAACTATTCTTCAGCTTCTCTCCCAGGAATTGCATTACTGTATCATTTACAATAACAGTTACGCCCTTAAGCCAAATTAAGAATTAGCTTCATGGATTATTGCTCCAAGAAGATCAGAATATCAGAAGCCCAAAGGAAATTAGTTATCTCCTTGGAAAATAAATCTTCCCACAAAATGGGATACACAGCTGGCACAGTGCCAGTCTTAGTCAAGAACATCAAAATCTACAAATATAGTCTTCTGCTAATAAATATCTGTGGAGCATAGTTTGCATTTATGGTATCAGTCACACTCTAAAGGATTACAAGTCCAGGCAATCAGTAGTTCTATAAGGCAAATTCTATAGGGCACTTCTGTAAGAAGCCCCCTAATATTTTCAGAGTATTACACCGTAGGGGGGAAGAAACCTATTATTCAGTCAATCCTGAATACTGATTTTGAAATAGGTAAGAAGCACTTCTACCTTTGTAGTGGCAGCAATGATATACTTAGGGTTACAGTCTTTTAAAACATATTTAACTGTGCAAAAAAAAAATAAATCACAAAATCCCAAAACCAATGAGGGGAGCTCAATGGTCATTATTTCCTGCAGAAATATAACCCCATCCTAAAAAGGTAGTGAAACAAAGTATTGGCATCTTAGCTGAAACCAGTAACTAATAGCAGGAAAGAAGTAGCAAACCAGGAACTGCAATATAGAAAATGAAGAATTATTTGATGCAAATGCAATTCATTTAGTATCATGACACTCAAAAGTCATGATACTAAAAAAAGACACTTTGTTTTGTTTACCATTCACAGAAGACCCCTTTTACTGCCTGGAGTACACTGTTACTTTTTAAATCATAATATAATTAGTATCATTGGAAATAAATTTACCATCCTGTTAAGAAAAGGTCAGTGGTATGCAGCAATTTACCAAGTGTGAAAATCAAATGCTGTCAGTCAATTTTTTTGATACCAAACATGTACCATGGAGCCAGATTAAATCAGGACCTCACTTGAGTCACATGCTGCAACATAAATACTGTAAGGACTGCTGTTCTGAAGAGTTTCTCATTTAAAGACACCAAACACACCCCTACTCTCCCAAGGGGAGCAGTACAGCTCCCAGCAGCACCTGTCTAAGCAGGGAAGACAGGGAGATGTGAAGGCAGAGGTCCTGGTACCCAAGCACCACCCAAATCTCCCAGTTCCTCCTCCCACACAAGCACACTTCCACACGATAGCTGCATATACATGTTTAGGAAACACCAACATATGTATTTTTAATCCTGACCCAAGCAATTTAAGCCAGGTAAGAAAGAGACCACACAGGAGAACTAATTAAACATCTCTACTCAGACACAGTTCTTTTGTTTGTTTTCTTGTTGTTGGTTTGGCTAGTTTTGGTTTGCTTCTTCAATGTTTATTTGTTTTTGTGTGCGACCCATCTATTCAAATACAACTGCAAAGGATGTATCAATCTTTTTGTTGTGTAGTAAGAACACTGACAGAGCAGAAACAAACAAATGTTTTACTCCCAGAGAATGTACTGACACTGAGAAAACTAAAGTGCCCCTGGAAGAATTCCAGTAGTTTAAGCAAAGAGATCCTCAGTAGCTAAATACCACACTACCTATAGGTAATGTTGCCTGTGGGAAGCCCTTTAAAACAAAGTTCAGATCTCTTACTCCATCGCCCTTTCTTGCTCACCAAGGCAGGAGAGAACCAAACGTTTCTAGAGAATTATCATTGCGATACTCGCCCAATACAGAGAAGCAGCCTGATTCGTTCAGGAAATACGCTATGGTAGATTTTCTAAAACCCCATATTGCTGTACGTGTGAGGCTTTCGGCTCAGGCCACACAGGGTCCGTGATACAAGGTGGCTCCAAGGCCCACATCTATTGGGCTGAACCCTGCTGAGAGCCCCCATGAATGGCATCGTTTTAACTACGATGTCTGCCAGCTTCGGTCTCGAGGAGACACAAATGAACTCGGGGGCACGCACAGCTGTGGTATTGTGGTGCCTGACATAGCCTAGAGACCCGTCTCAAACTGACAGGTATAAAAGAATGCACAGAACAGCACAGAAATTATGCAGACTAATTGTGTCTGATCAGAACCTATCAGATAAAATTTCAGGGTTCAGCAAGATTTCTGCTCCGTTAAGAGTGATCGACACACAAGTATCACGTTCATATGTTCACATGCCATGTTCATTTGCTAAGGAATACTGGGCACAGCTCAGACCTGGCAGAGAGCCCAAGCGCAGTAATGCACTGGAACGGAGAGATCATTGTGAAAGCAGTAAATCTTAGGAATATTCCGATACTAGCCACAAATGAAAGGTGCTGTTTATCCCAAGCACTTTTTAAAAGCTTCTGAAATGGTTTTCAACCTCTAAAGAAAGTAATTTTGTAGACTGAGGATTTCCACAGCAGATTCCCAAGGAGGTTCTGAGATACAAACCAGAACTGGTATTGCTCCTCTGTTTTTCCCGGGGTCATGCACTTTTCAAATCCTGCCTCGCAAAAGTCAGCCTTAACCAGGCAGGAGAGATTTAACCTTGGCACAAGCCACAAAAACAGCCAGCAGCTTGATCTTGGTAAAAACATTTGTCACCCACAGACTGGCCAGAGGAGAAAAAAAAAAGTAACTGATGATCAGGGGACATGTTCTGCTGCTGAGAGAGAATCGCTGCAGTGCAGGAACAGCTATTTTGGTCATGAATTGCGTGCAGACCCTGTGGTTGTTCAGCAGCTAAACTCTTAAGCGTCACAAGCAAAACCTGCCTTTTCCTAGCTTTGCTATGATCTTCTGTTGGCCCATTTGGGCCTATGTCTCCTCTCTTTTCAGCAAAAACAGTACAGCTCTTTCCCTGATACCTAAAATTGACTCTTTACTGAGCCAAGAACATCACATACAGGGGTCCCTTTTAACAAGCAAATACAGCATACAAAGACAGGACAGGAAAAAACGTACTCTGTTTCAGAAAGCCACTCTGCTAGTTTTGTACATCCACTGATGTTCTCTCACTGTTCTTCACAGCTCCAAGTGTATGTAAATACAATTATTGTTCAACAATTTACAGCAAACTCCCCAAGACAGAACCGCAGTGGAGAATGAGCTGGGACTGATGGAGGACCTGCACTGCTGCTTTGCTCTCTCTGTTATATTCAAAGTCAATGCTAGAACTCAAATTGATGGTTGCACAAGTTGCACCACAGCTGACTACCCTCAGCACATCTGATCTTTGTCATCAGTTTCCATTCAAGAGGCAATGGTCTTCAAACAGAACTAGAAACACATAATGATACAGTTTGGAAGGGTCCCTCAAGGTCTCTCATCCAAGCACCTATCCCAAGCAGGTCACCCAGACCTCATCTAGCTGAACTTCAAAATACCTCCACAACTGAAGAGTCTACACAGTCCCTGTTCCAGTGTTTGACCATCCTCACAGTACAGACGTTTTTCCTATATTTACTTGGAATTTCCCCTGTTGCAACCTGTATCCTTTGCCCTGACATTGCGCATTTTCAAGAGTTTGGCAGCACCTTTTCTATACCCTCCCTCTACCCATGAGGCAGCAATAAGACTCTCCTCCAGATGGAAGAAAATAATTTCTCTCTTTGTCTCTCCCTGTTGTCCCATTAATCACCCTGGTGGTCCTCCACAGGACTTGTTCCAGTAAATATCAATGTTGTTCTTATGCTGGGGAACCTGAAACTGGACATAGTGTTCCAGATGTGAGCTCTCATACTCAGCTGTGATTCTGCAGATCACCTGCCTGAAGGGTGGGCTGCAGTATCTTTCAGCTAAAAACAACGTACACAAACATGACATGAAAGTACAATAATTCTGCTTTTTACAGAAATGGCTGAGTGCGGTTCCCAAAGACAGGTAAAAGACATCAACCAGAAATTCTGAATGACCTTCTGTTGAACCTTTGCTCTTAACTCGCTTTGTAGCAAGACCTCTGCTCCCATCGTGAAGCATTTTAGAGACTCCACTGTGTTTTCCTCTGTCTTGAAAGCTGTCCTGGTTTGAGGTAAAACAGAACCAATTTTCTTTTTGGTAGTTTTACTTTTCAGCTAAGCTTCTTCTAACTAACTGAACTCTCTGAAATTAAGGGTGTATTTTTAAGACAGTAGTCCGCTTCTAGAGTGGTACAACCTGATGTTTATAATACATACCAATTTATATATGGAGAGACTCTTGTTTATACTTATTGCAATAGCAACCAATGCCAGCTAACTTTGTTATATGCCCTGTTGGAGGGTCGGAAATCCCCTGAGGGATTGCACCTGCAGGGAGGAGCAGACAGGACAGGTGACCCAAAATTGACCAACAAGGGTATTCCATCCCATCTGCATCATGCTCAGTATAAAAGCTGAGGGATTAAAGGGTCACCTCTCCTTCTTCAATGGTGGGCGCCCAAGGAGGACTCTGTTCTTCTGCCTTTGTTACCGATCCATGCATTCCTGCATTCAGATCCAGAATCCAGTTCCCATCCATTGCCAAGTCCAGTCTAGGACTTTCTCAGTGCGTGCCAGTGACATGACTGTCATCCTGGGAGCTTGATATGTATATCTATTTTGTATATATTATATATTTCATTATTTTCTTTTTATTGTTTTATAAAACCATTTTAATGAAAATATTAAAACTCAGAAGTCTCTTTTCCCTCACCGTTCTCTCCCTGGAGGGAGATGCTCTCCCACTCTGAAGGGGAGAGAAGTAAAAGAGAAGATCTGTCATTCATTTAGTGCCCAGCCCAAACCACAACGAAAGTTCACCCGCACCCACTCTGCTGCAGTGTATTACATCTCAACAAAAGCACGTATTTTATGGGTACAAGCTTCAGTTTAGAGCTGAATCTTACTGGGAAATAGCACAATAGCTCCCAATGACACATTATACTGCTGTTGTGGAATTTCCTGGAGCTGCAGTGGGACACACGGAGTTCAGATTTATCAGCACTGCCTGCTGGGACAGATACTTCTCACAGAGAAGGGAGTAATCCTTTGAGCTCCCAGTGGAGGGACTCCCTACCAAGAACAAAACATAATAAAACTCTCCTAAGTGACTCAGCTGAGCCCAAACAAAAGGCAAAACCCTCACCAGGTTCTGAAAACAAACTTGAGTTTCTGTGCAGCAAGAACATCTAAACGAATGGAGAAGTTGGCCTAGTGTCATGTGATCCGTTTAGCTAAAAAAAAGTCTGGCATTATACAACCCATCCAGTTGCGAGACATCACTGGTTTACGTCAACAAAGAATGCCCTTGATTGTCACCTGACACATGTAACCCTGGCCTGCAAGTGCAAGGCTGTGAAAGTCTCCTGTCTACAATACAGGTGAAGACATCTTTCAACAATCACAGGTTGGACCAATACAATTTGTTTTCAATTCACCTACTCATTCTTACCAGTATTCCCAAGTCTTTTAATCTCCCTTTCCCAAATTCCCACAGAACTGAAAAGGGACCAAGTATTAACTGAGGTGTCAGCCTGCAAGTGCTGCTAGTGGCTCTGCAAGCAGATTTAAAGCTAAAATGCAAATGCTGTAAATGAAGAGCTGGACTTAGATTGAAAGGACTTTTTTTTTTTTAAATAAAAAATTAAAATTAAACACAAAGCTGGCCTTCCTATACTGTCTACAAAAGAAAACCTATCAGTAGGTTTCCAGTCGCTACTCCTGAGGCATCATAAACACTCTGTCTCCTACCTGAGATTGCTTTCCCATAAGCTGTCAGCACAGCCACTTGCACAAATTTGTTGAACCAAGCTAGTTTAGCACAGTTCCCACTGCACAATAGCTCAGCTCAGACTGGGAGAGGGAGCCTGCAAACACAGGTAGCTCAGCCAGGAATGGGCATCAGTGGCTGAAGCATTAAACTCTGCCACAAGCATAGGTGCTCTGAGAACAAACAGTATTATTTTGGATGGTATCACATCATTGCCTATCTGCACGACTCTTTCCCAGACCTCACACTGCTGCTCCACCCAACCCCTGTGTAAATGGCCTACGTGAAATTCCTTGATGGAGCAATCCGGCTGCTGATGGACAGAAATTCAGGTCACAAGATCCATTATCCAACGCAGCTGGCCCCTTCAAGTGGCAGCACCAGCAAAGAGGCCAAGGAGTGAACAGTCATACACCTCAAATGGAAGTGGATGGCTTGCCCCCCAGTAATTTATTAAGTTATTGATGGAAAAATATTAATCCATGGATTCATTAAATGTTATTTCTCCATCTTTGAGGCTAGATGAAAAACAAAAACAATGACTCACAAATGGCTTATTACAAAAACAGCAAAACAAACACTAAGATCAGTTACTCAGAGAGGATTGTTTCAGCAACTCCACTTCAAAGTGCCAGGGTGGAGCATCCAGGTCTGCCTCTGCAGAAGAAGACAGTATCTTGAATGTCGCACTCACATTGCCCATTTGCTATTCCTGTTTCTCTGTGCTTCCAGGACTATTCCATCCAGCTTCCAGAGCAGTGCAAAAATTCATTTTCAAAACAGAAACACATAAACTAACTCTTCATATTAAAGGGATATATTTGTTTTTCCTTCAGGACATTGTGCACTCAATACACCTGACACTACTGCTAGTTTACCAAACAAACCAGAAGAAGAGAGAATTACTGCAAAGCAGGCTGGAATGACTTTCTGGAGATCACTTCAGTTTTGTGCAAGGCATTGGTTCTCCTCAAGGTGCAGGAAAAAAGAGGAATGGAGAGCCATCCTGTGCACAGAGCCACAGTGGAGGCATGGCTTCCCAGAGCAAACCACTCCTTTCCAAAGGACCCCACTGGAACCAGAATGCCTCTATACAGTGTGCACTGCAGGATCAAGATCTGGATCCACAAATGTGCATCCACATGGCACTGTCACAGCATGCCTGCATGACTAAGAAGCCAGTGGTATGCAGGGACACAACCTTAAATGTAACTGTGTCTCCAGAGGGGCAGATGGGCATGCTAGGATTTACCAATATTGCCCAGGCACCTCACCTCCCAGCACATCCAGCAGGAGCTAAGATTTCTAGACACCAGGATTGTTTGCAACTACAGGAAGATTAAGCACACTTTTACAGAAACAGCTGGAAATCACCAATGCATTTTAAAATGAGCTCTACCCAAACCAGTAAGATTTCATGTGGCAATAGCAAAACTGCATTTCTCCTTCTGAGATGGCAGTTCTCACCACAGAAATCCAACCCCCATATGATAAACTGCTAGGATTTTTTTTTTAATCTGATATAATCTAAATATAACTTTTTTTTTTTATGATGTGGTTAAAGAAATCTACTCTCAGGAGAACACATCTGAAGCCAACTTCCAATGCCAATTTTTTTTTTTTTCAATTGCCAAGCTATTATTATCCTGTAATCCCTAAAGATATTGAAAGCCCTTATGATGGAAACACAGCCTCAAGTACATAAAAATAATATTCTGATATCTGAACACAGTTCATTTTTTGGTAGACAACAGATGTAAAATACTTACAATTCCCAATTTCCTAAAGTCGCATATCCTTCTATGTCATAAAAATACCTGTCCCCAAGAACAAAACAAAAAACTGTGACAGGTGGTCTTCACCACTATAACCACCTGATCCAGGAGACAAGCCATGGCTTTTCTATTTTCAGACACTAAATCAACTTCTATTAAGCAGAACTCCCTTCTTTTTGAGCAGCAAAACCTATTGCTATAGAATGCTTACTTTCATGATGATGGCAGAGATGAGAAATGGGGGACAAAGAAGAAAGAGTAATTGCAAACTGATTAGATAATCTGAGCACAATGCAAATGCACTAAATACAGAGCACTGAAACAGGCTGCCCAGAGAGGTGGTGGAGTCTTCGTCTCTGGAGACATTCAAAACCTGCCTGGACAAGCTCCTGTGCAACCTGCTCTAGGTGGACCTGCTTTGGCAGGGGGGTTGGAGTAGATGATATCCAGAGGGCCCTTCCAGCCCTATATCACTCTGTGATTCTGTAAAGAAAAATTTAACGAGCATTAGGAGAATCAAACTGAGTGACAAATTCACATGTTCTCTCCCTCCCTATTAAAATAAAAACTTAACTATGACCACTGAATTTTTTTCCTCATTCCATCTTATGAGCCGAAAGAGTGACACACTTTTCGAGGAGAAACATTGCCCCTGTACTCAAGACCTAAAGGCCTTTATCTCATTTGGTCTTAAACTGCATGGAGGGAATCAGGCCATCAACATCACTGGTACCTCCATTAAGGCCCAGGTACTCTAAGAGTTACACTCAAGTCCTCTGAGACAACTCAGAGACAGCTGCAGACACAGTGCCTTCAGCCAGGTGGCACCCAGAAAGTCTGAATGCCCACCCCACACAGCTCCACGCAGTCACCCACCCAGAACACTGAGCTGCTCAGAAGGAAAACATTTTACTTTGCATTACACACAAGGGAACACATTACTCGTGCAGCAGCAAGCCCCCAGGAGCTGCATATGATTTAACAGGACTGTGTACAAAGAAATCCAGGGTTTGTGTGCATCCCAATTCCCACTACATTTCAGTGCCAACCTTACAAGTTTTAGCCTGTACATCCATACCTGCAAGCACGTGGAAGGCAACAGATCACTTCACAAAAGAAAAAAAAAAAAGCAAAAAAACCACATTGGTACTTATTTTCTTTGAGGACCTAGATTTTTTCAGACTATAAGGAAAGGTCCTATGCTCAAAAGCTGTTCTACAATCCAAACTGTAATTGATACTGCAGACCCAATGAACTGGGGGACATATCACTTTATGGCAAAACAGAGCAAAAATTTTTTGTTTGGAAGAAAAGTAACATTAACAAAAATATCTCTTGCAGCAGTAATTATAGCAGGAAGAACAAAGAAGAATATGTTGGAAACTGGGAGCGAACCACACTATCTACAAGGCACCATGGCAGCCCAGTTATTCTAATCCACGTGCATTTTTGTGTCATGTTAAATCATCGTTTACCAGGACTTCTGGGAAAGAATTTGAAGCTAATCTCCGTGCCCCCCCTCCCCCCCGTCCTATACTGAGTGGTGAGGAGTTTTGGGCCTATCTGTCCCTGCCAGAGGTTCAATGTAAAGTCTTTACGTATCAGTACATCATAGAGAGCAGACAAAGAAACATGCGAAAGGAGCCTGCTACTCTCAGAAGGAAGCTGGGAGTCCCAGCTGTACCTCATTTCCAATTAGCCGCTTCATGAAATTTTCTCACATGAGAATGTCTTCTGAAAAAATAAATACACACTCTGATTAAGTAAATTGTGAAGAGTTAATTTGCAATTCCACAATCCCCAAGGGACTCCAAGACCAATCTCTCTGGTGTTTCATCTACAGTAAATTAATAGTTTACATTGTAAGACCTATGGCCTACAATGAAGATACCAGGACAAATCTTGAGTACATTATTCACCCTAGTCCCACTGATTCAAAGGCACTACTAGGTCAATTAAAGCAAACAAGATTTAGGAGTCCACTACCTGCCCCAATGATTAGAAGCACAAGCTGTTTTCCCTGCTGGGATCAACAGCTCCCCAGCTAACAGCCTCCACCTGCAAGCAAGCTCAGGGCAGGCTTGCAAGAAGAGTCAAAACCAAATGTGTTCCTCCATTTGCATTCCACTTTGCTAAAGTCACAACACAATTCATGGCTCCGACAAAGAGACATGCAACACAAGGTGAGCCTTCCAGATTCACATGTCCAAACGGTTCAGAGCTATGCTAAATGCTGTGTCCTCTGTTCCTTTGGGGCTTGATTTTTCAATTTGCTCTCTTTCTACATCCCCTTCCTTTGCTTTGCAGGAACCAAGTTGGTCATTTTTATTTCAAGTAATGTTGCCCCAACCCTGCAGCATCTCAGAGCTCTGGAACAGCAAAGCACTTTTTATGTAGAGTCCACTTGCTAACAAGATTAATAAAAATTACACAGCATCTTTAAAAGGCCATCTTGTATCAGCGTAGCAAGAGCGCAAGTTCTTAATGATGGATAAAAGGAAAGCAAATCAAACAGCGCTAAGAGTCCAGGTGGTTCTAAGCCGCTTCCACCACAAATCAATTAAACTGAACATCTTCTAAAGAGCATCCCCATTCCCAGGCCATACTGAGCACTGCCAAATATTCAAAAAGCCACTGTCCCTGGTCTTCTAAGGAACTCACAGTGAACTTAACACTATTTATACAAGTGTTATAATTCATTTTCTATACATAGAATGTCTGAATGAAAAGCATCTTCTTTAGATTCAGTTACATAAATAAAACACTATATTAGGCTGGTCAATATACAGTTGTAAAGCAAATGATTTATGTAAAATGGTGACAAGCACCCCTCCCTTGCTGCACACCATGGAAGGTGTAAATATAACTGTGAAAATTAATTTCTCTAAAGTCACTGAGAGAAATGAAGTTTCATCAAGGATGAGTTTAACCCAACAATCTTCCTTCTATCAAAAAGTAGCATAATGGCTAAAAACTTTTGAGATTTTTTCCTAAGGAAAATTGTGGATGCTCCTGCTAATTTTCAGATTTTGCAACATAAACATCCTCAGATACAAGACAAAAAATATTTACTTTACAGCTGAAAGGATGCAACTTCAATGCTTTGATGCAGAATACCTGAACGCTCTTTTCAGAGCAACTGTCAGTATGAGTAATTCCACTGGAAATTGTGAGGAGGTGATAAATGACTAGTAGAGTTCTCCAACTGGTTTTCTATGCATATGCTCCAGTTGATAAAACACAACTTATGTAACTAGGACAAGACAATTGAGCAGTGAAGACAGCACAGGAAATGCCATTTCTGCCATTAGCCAAAATGCTCATGTGGCATTTACATTCTGAGAGAATCATCGGGAAAGTTTGTTCCTTTTTTCTTCTATGAGAACAGAAGCACGAGTGTTTATAAGAATCAAGAACACCTCCTTTCTTCTCCACCCACATGGACTTGGCAGCATGTCCCAGTATTTTATGATGTCAGCGTTGAAAAACCTGCATTACATTGCTTCGGGGCCTCTGAGAAAATAAAAACAATTAAGCTACACACTGATTTAAGACCTGCCCTTTTCTCCTCTGTGTGCCCTGCATTCAAAGAGAAACTTGTTGGTTCCCCTAATAAGTCTGGCCCCAATTCAGCAGCTGATTGGAGTTGGCTCATGGGATTAATGTTGGTGATATGAACTGATGAACATTTGTGAATCAGGAGGTCTGCATGGTTACCTGGGCAATGTGTGGTGCTACCAGCAGCGCAGCTGGAAAGAGCATTAGGGCTTTAAGAGCCTATGTCAAGAATGACATTATTGAGCTAAAATCCACAAAGGAAATAACAAAATCACCCAGAGACCCTTGCAGGACAGAGGAACTGCAAAGTGCCCTTTCCTCCAGCAGAAGGCACTCTCCTGCCTGCCCACCCTAGTTAGGGAGGCTGGGCAGAGGAGGTAGCTGCTATTTCCATCAGCATTCGCTGGCAAACTGTCAGCAAAACACAGACACCTACCTCAGAAGTAGCACAAGAGTCCAGGACCAGGGCAGCAGGATGCAGACAAAATGTTCAGTTCAAACATGTCTTTCCTCTCTGGATCCCTTGACATGAGTGTGGTTCTCCCTACATATTTAGGAGCATCCCTCAGCTAAGCGCATGACAATGCCAGCCAAATCTGCAAGGGCAGATTGCAACCCACCTTTTTGTTAATACACCTACAAATCTCAAATCTATACGCACAGATACTTTCCTAACATAGGCTTTTCTGAGTAAAGGATGAATTTTGCACCAAAGGCTTGAAAGGTCTAAGGAGAGTGCCACAGCAGGGTATGCATTGTTCAAAGGGCAGCAAAGGGAACAAACATGCTGGTAAGCACATAATCATGCTTTAGGTGTTAATCCTGCAATGTAGCCCAAAGCACAGACTCCTCTTTATCCCTAATGAAGAGGCTGGGACCCCACAGGCGTGTACTGATGCCACAGATACCTGGTTTTTGCTAGAGGATTAGGGTCTCAATCACAACTGGAAAAAACACTCAAAAGCAGATTTTGGCCCCAACTGGAAAATGCCAAAATTAAACTCCGATACAATAACTAAAAATCAACTAATGGCCAACAAGTAATTCAAGCACAGATTTCTCTTACAGCTAAACAGTAAATCCTGTTTGGTGGCATTTAAGCAGGTGAGCTTCCATTGACACATCAAGATTCATAAAGTCTGCTAGCTATTTTACTGGAAAATAGCTCTATCACACTTAACAAGATTTCCAGATATTACAGAGTCTGTTGTACCGTAGTACCATCTAGTCCACATAATACCATATAAAGAAAGAGTAAATAGAAATGCCAGTTACCTTTGAAATAATGCAGTTAGATTCCAACCCAGTACAAACCATTCCCCCTCTGCCTGCTACTTCAGTGGAGTACAGAAAAGACACATGAATGCTCACCTCTGTGCATGCATACACACACTTATGTTTTTACATGAATTTGCCTGCTTGTTATTCATGGCCCAAACATGTTGGAAACCTCCCTCCTCCTTGCCAAAAGTCACTGACACAAGTTACATGCAATAATTAGCAAGTGACACTGAAGGACCTGCACTTCCCCCCTTTAAAGAAAGATGTTGTGGAGTTGATTGTTACACACTGCCTTTGGTCCCTTCATACATCCCACAAATCAGCAATAAAGCCACAATCTTTAGCAAAGTCACTTTTTTAGCGGCTCACTTGTAAGGTACTCTTCTAAAGTTGTGGAAAATTCACTATTTCTGACAGGTTTAATGAATAAAAACAGAGAAAAAATGATCTGCAAATCACTAACAATCTGATCTAAGTCATTACTATCCTTCCCACAGGCTTAGCAGAGACTAAATGAAAGCTATGGGCTTGTTATAAAATGGGTGCTGCACTAACAACTGGAAATAGAGCTACTTATTTCTTCTGAGGATCCCAGGTAAAGAATGAAAGAACAGCTCTGTAGGAGTCAAAGATTGTATTAGTGATGATTATGGGTTCCCCAACAACACAATCTGCCTTCTGAAAAATCTTTCAATGGAAGATGATAATTAACAACATGTGCTTCTTTTCATTGAATCAAACAGGATCTAGAATACATATCGTCACTTTTCTATCCTTTATTCCTGCTCTCCTATTGGATTCAGACTGAGATTCCAGGCCCAATCTGCTATCCAGGAGTCGCCCATGACAGCTACCTTCCTCAAGGACAATAAAACTATTAATCAAGAAGCTGAGACTCACAACTGAAGCTGACATCAGCCTCTCAACAAACAGCTTACAACCACATAACTTCTCCCACTGCAATGGGAAACAGATCATCAAACCTTCCCCCTCACAGAGCAACAATCAAAACTTATTGCTTCCCTTTAAGGTCCTCACAGTTACAATCCGTACAACCAAAAATGCTACCAAACCACTGAGGGAAGAGGAATAAGGGACATACTTATCAATATACACTCTAGAAGTCATCCAGGTGTCAGCATGGCAAGTAGGGCAAAACAGGAAATGAGTAAGATGATTTAATAACTCTTTTCTTGTCAGTTGATTATAAAGATGGTTACAAGATGAATGGTCATATTTCAACATGCACGCACAGTTTATTTTGTCATTCTTCATATTTTAGATATTTCTACGGAATGGACAGAGGTTATTATTGCACCCTGTGTTTGACAGACAATCCAAAGATGTTCTTTACAACAATTTATTTCCTTTAGGACAGCACTATATTATACTTATTGCAGAAGTCATTACTGTCGTAAGAGAAGTTTCCTATTTACAGTCCTTCTATATGTGGAGGAGCCATGGCTCTAGCGTGTGAAATCAGTATGCAGGAGGACTTAAAGTCATTCATGTGCACCAGTAGAAAACTGAATGAAGTAGCACTGATTGCAGGTAAAACATATTTCTCTTGGAAGCTGTCCAGGTGACAACTCTCATCTATTGACAGTAATGGTCCTATTGTTTACACTATTTCTATTTAACACAATCCAAGTATTACACTCCAGTAGTATTTGTATAACAAGTTCCATTCAGCTCAGTGGAGTTATATATGTGCATACATACATTTTCCCATGCATAAATATTTTCAAGAGTAAGGATGTACAGTGGAAAGTTTACCAAAAATTAATAAAAGGTTTCTATGCTGATCAGTATGGAAAAGCCTCGGCAAACATCACAGGGATGGAACTCAGTTCTGTAACAAGATCTGATATCTTCACAGAAAGAATCATAGAATGATACAGGGTTGGAAGGGACCTCTGGAGATCATCTAGCCCAACCCCTCCACCAAAGTGGGTCCACCTAGAGCAGGTTGCACAGGAGCTTGTCCAGGTGGGTTTTGAATGTTTCCAGAGAAGGAGACTCCACCATCTCTCTGGGCAGCCTGTTCAGGGCTCTGACACCCTCAAAGTAACGAAGTTCCATCTAAACATGAGGAGGAACTTCTTATGTTCAAGTTTGCGCACATTACTACTTGTCCTGTCAATGGGCACCACAGAAAAAAGACTCGCCCAAATATCCTCAGCACTTCGGAAAAAATATTTTTCCTGAAGAATTTTTGCTAACTAACAGATGGTGTAATGAAGCAGGGAGAATGAAGCAGTGAGAACTCTCTAGTAAAGGACAGGAGCGGGTTTAAAACTTTCACAGGAATGTAGCAATTCTCTACAAAATTCTGTCAGATTCAGGATTAGGCTCATGTGGAAAGTCATCTTTATTCCAATCTCTACCCCAAATAAAAAAAAAAGATCATAAAAAAAGCCCCAAGTCATTGCCCAAGATTCACAAATACAGGATTTAAAGTAAACCATTAGAAGACTCCAGGAAATTACAGAAAGTATCAAAGTTATTTGCTTAGAAAAACTGACAGCATTAGCCCAGCCAGGCATTTGTCAGTTTCTCAAATGACATTTTATAAAGATGTACTTTTGCACCTCACGAACAGCATGGCTTCACCAGTTGTCACCATAAAAAAATCTAAATGGCAAAACCAAAATTGAACTACAGATTTTTTTAGTACAGAAAACAAACATCTGCTCTGTTTTCTGCCTCACTGGTTTGGGGCTTTTAATGTATTAAGCTAAACAATGTGAAAAAAACCACTATTTTAAAGCACTGTTCTAATGTTATTCATGCCTCTGAGCCATCAAAATTAAACATGTACAGGGCCATGATTAAATCAAACACACCACCACTTAATAACGCTGTTAAAAAGCCAGGCTTTTCAGCCTTTTTCAGCTCTTTTTCTGGTTTGAAACTGAAGGCTGGCCTCAGCAATAAAACTCAAGACCATTTAAGATCTTTTCAGATCATGAATGTTTGTACCAAACTTACCCTTCATCTTTACCCTTAGTACTTCATCACATTCCCCAGGCAAAATAGTATTATAAACAATAATTAATACTATTAAGTGGGTATAAGTTTGGAGCCTTGAAACTATTCTGTCATTAACAATCCCCTATATAATTACAAAAGTCTACCTGGAAAAAAACCATAATACTAAAAGAAAAAGAAGCTAAACACCTATCAGGCAAATATGCCAAATTTGTCAGACACACACATGCAGCTCTAAGCACCTTTACACAGACATGTAACATTCTCAGCAGCGGATTTCGTATGAAAGTGGGTGCCAAAACCCTAATACAGAAGAACAACAAACACTACAGCTGCTCAGCTTTCAGCTGGGAACAAGTCCCAGCCTGCTTCTCCAGGCCCATTCCAACCAAAACTTAGCTCTGATTTTCCCTACTGCTTCGTACATGCTTAGGCCTCCAGCAAGTTCCACACAGTGTTACAACGGACTCAAACTCCAAAACAAAAATGAGATTATTCTGCCTGGTTTCCGCTTTCAATGTTTCTGCAAAATATGCTTCTTTCAAGGACTAACCCAAAGTCCAGCAGAGCTAAATCAAAGATTCCCACCAAGGGCAAGCCACCTCACTTCCTGATTCACAGAGGTCTTCAGCACTTTAGCAGGCTCCCCCTAAGACAAGGCACCCCAGGAGCTCTCCATCCTGACTCTGCAAAATGCCATACAAAATTACAACAGGGTCCATACCAGCACCTTCTGCTCGTTTTAGTACCAATGTGTCACTGCAGCAGTAATTCTGTACATTCAGGACAAGTCTTCATAAGGTTTACACACTGCAGCAGAAGTACTGGTGGGGAACAAGAACTCACACTCCATTTTTTGCCACAACTTTCCCAAGCTGGAGAGCACCAACACAGTGTGCAATCGATAATTTTCCCCTCCCTCATTCACTGCTTAAACACCTCTTCACTGAAAAAAACCTGCACACCCTCAAAAAATGAAGCTGCCTGCACCAGACTTTGTCTAAAGAAAGTATCTTAATTATGCCTATTTAAGGATTTACATTTTAATTTCAGCTTCAAGACAGCTGGGCTCCTCTCAGGGGAAAACCAACAGCAGCACAGTAAATCCTGCAGGCTCGTTCCCCCTGCTTTTCTTTCCAAGTTGCTGCTGTGGGGTTTTGCACTGGTTGGACACACCATCAATGCACAACAAAAGGATATTCTAGCCTCTCTGGGTAACGAACTGTTAACGTAAGGACTGCCTAACCCGGGGCAGTAGCTTTCAAGAACTAAGAAGATTTATTTTTCCTCTCCCAAGGGTAAAATAAGAAATACCATATAGCCTTTCAGATTCAAAGAGATTAGAAAATGAAAAGACTTACTGAACAACTTGATCCACCCTTTCAAGACAGAGTTGTTCGATATTCATGTGGCTGCCCCATATCATGTGGTAGGGTGTCATTGGCTTGTCTTTAATAAAATACAAACACTTCCATTGCATAATGGAAGTTAGCTCATCTTGGACAAGGATCTCAGCTGCAGAACCAATTCCACAAGCAGCAGCTTTAAAGGAATATTTAAAACAAGTTTTTTGAGGTAGATTCCTCAGAACTCACTGCATGAAATTCACAATAGGCTTTGATATCAGCACTAACATGTAATTAAATAGATATTTCAATGATAAGTGTTTTCAAGTTGTGCTTATCAACATTTTAATATGAAAGTGACAAGAGATACACTGTCAGCAAAGAGGCTGCTCAAAGAATACACAGGATAAAAGCCAGCAATCCTTTTATTATTCCATCAACATCACAAGAAGGGAAGTAATAAACAACTTATTCAAGCTTCCTGTGGATGCTCCAAAACATTTGTAAGGAAGGCAATCAGAGTTTACACAGCCCCTGGACTAGTAAAGTTTCTTCTTCTTAGCTTGTTATTCCCATAACGTGCCTAAAAACCTTTCAAAGCAGGGCAGTGAGCAGGTTAGCAATGCAAGGCAGTATCAATCGGCCCCAGATTCAACAAGAGCTGGGAGACAAGAACCGTTGATTCACAGAAACAACCCCCTTCAAGAAGAGGCATCTCCTATTTTCCAGTGCAGCAGTGAGACAGTCAAAACCTACCCACCCATCTCAGTACTGCCTCTTTTACCTGACAGAGTAGGCAGAGGAGTACAGAGGACGTAGGAGGCAGAGCAGTTTCCTCACGCTCATTTCCGTGCACCCACACAGGGCCGGCCAGAATTCCTGTCCCACCACATGCCACCAACTGCTGCTGAATGGTCACCAACATAGAAAGGGTTTGTGCGCTAGCACAGTTCTTCCTAAATCTCTATTTCCCTACTTAAAGTCTCAAAATGTACTTGAAAATTTACAAACCTCTGAGTTTGCTCTTTCTGGAATGCAGGCACACTGAAGGGGGAATGTAAAACAAAATTAAATACAGGTAAAACATTAGTGTAAGATACTGAGTTGGGCTTATATAAATCACAGTGCAAACCACACAGTCCTAGCCTACTAACAGGCTGAGCAACCCTTATCTCTTGCACACATAAATATTCAGAGAAAAGTACATAATGCCAGCTGCCACAGGGAAGCAGAATAATACTGGTTCCACATTACTGCCACTGCTCACAGCTCTGCTGTCCCCAGCCCACCTGCCACCACCCTGGGCTGCTTTGTGCCTCTGACTGAAGTGCATGAGCTCTTTTGTTGGTCGCCTAGAAAACACCACCCATAGTATTTGAGCCCTAACATTTCAAGTAGCTCCAATTCAGCTTTCAGCTCAGCTCAGTTCTTTGTCCTCTAAAAATAACGTACATTTAATTGCAACTGGCTACAATTTTCTAATTCTTTGTGACCCCAAACCTCTAAATCTATTACCCAGAGACAGCCACAGTAATCCTTAATGAAGGTATGGGTATGATGCAGCATGCGAGGGGCCATCTGGTTGCCAGGTGTTTCCTGGCTTAGCTTTTCCTCACAACACACATCCCTCCTCCTCCTCTAATTCCGAGGAAGGCAATTTCTACCTCAGGACAGTCCTTCATTAAAGACACAGGCAAGGGTTTTATAGCAAGCAAGTCAGCTGCAGCACAGCAATGTTCAGAGGCTGCAGCAGAAAGCCTAGAGGGCTGTTTATTACCATACATATCTCTGTGTGACTACCAGCAAAAGACCGCGCCAAGTGTATTTCTGACTGTTAATAGGAAGGGAGCCAAGTACAACATTTTCACTGTAACCCTGTGTCTTGTGTCCTTCACTCACAATCAAAAAAAAAAAAGTTAAGAGAGCAGTTTTTTAGAACAGGACCGTTTACATAAAAAACAGGTGATTCAAAAAGTATATTAGTCAAAATTTACAGCCAGTTTAATTTCTCTTTTAGGGAGCAACACAACCTATTCAGGGAGGTTAGATCCTGTGATCTTTATTTTCAAAATGGAGCATTAACTTCCTTAAAATCCCTGTCTTTCAGACAGGCAAAGGCTTTCTACCTCTCAGATGCACATTCCTTCCCCCTCTGGACCTGGACTGGTAGAAAGTAATTTTTGCACAGCAGTAGCGC
>JAOXNO010000078.1:43464029-43474835 GCA_028565335.1 Limnodromus scolopaceus
ACAGGACCGTTTACATAAAAAACAGGTGATTCAAAAAGTATATTAGTCAAAATTTACAGCCAGTTTAATTTCTCTTTCAGACAGGCAAAGGCATTCTACCTCTCAGATGCACATTCCTTCCCCCTCTGGACCTGGACTGGTAGAAAGTAATTTTTGCACAGCAGTAGCGCTGCCCCGGCTCAACTTCCTGAGCTGTCTTCCCATGGGGTCAGGCAAGGACCAGGCACCGTGGGAGCAAACAGGCACAGCACCCCCACAGCACCAGCTGAGATAAGCCTTGACTGCCAACAGACAGCAACCCAGACTACCAAACTGGAAGGCTTCTCCTGGTTCCCACTATCACACTAAGATTTAGCTTGCCTAAAGTGTCTTACATTTCAGGCTAAACCCAGAAAACATTTACTTGAGCACTTCCAGTAGTCTGTTCTCAGGAATGGTTTCAGACTGGTTATATCCAAGTGCCAGGGTCACTGAACACGCATAGCAAAATTGTCTCAATATTTCTTAAACAGGGTAGGGAAAACTGATTTTTGCCACACCAAAGAGAAAAGGCCTTGTGGCTCAATTCCAGTGTATGGAAAGGGACCCTGTGCTGGGGAGCTCCAGAGACTCAGGCTTGATGCTCCTGCTGTCCTTGGGAATACTGCTCAGCAGACACACAGGGTAGAAATGTCTACTTTGCCCTAGCAGCCAGGAACCTGCTTTTCCAGGCTTGGGCATTAGCCAGATACCCAGCAGAGCTACAGCCTGCAGGCCACTCCAGCAGTCCACAGCCCTTGGCACAGTCTGTAGGTGCCCTAGGGCTCACTGCCTATGGGGATGTCAGACCCTAATCAAATCATTGGTGGATACAGAGAAGATGATTTTGCAAAGACAAGGCTGAAATTTGCCCATAAAATCCCCAAAGGAATAATTTCCAAGCCAAGAAGAGCTTCTCTGATTTTACTGTGGATCAGGACCTAAGCAAACAGGACAAGCAAAAACCAAAACCAACACTGTACCTGTGATGGACATGCCAGAGGTTCTCACCACTGGCCCAGAGCCCCACCAGCTAGCACACACTATCCACCCTATGGCTGTCTTGCCCACGATCCAAGACTCCCATAAGCCCTTCAGAAGAGGAGGAACTCCTCATTTCAAAACAAGGTCCAGCAGGAGAATATCACCAGTTCTTTTTCCATAGTTTCATCTACATAGCGGGTTTCTTATTTATGTGGAGCTCTGCACAGAGCTGCGTTTCAGTGCAAAATGAGTGACAAAACTCAAAAGCAACAAATGGAAAGAAAGAAACACTGAAATGCAGCCAGAGCAATGGTGGAAGTGGAAATTGCCCAGCACCACTGCCAGTTGTGAAGAATTTTCAAGTTCAACTGCGAAGTCACGCTGAACATTAACAAGTGACCAGAGACACAGCACCTTTATTCTTGAGGCATGCTCGCTCATTTGACTGTTTGCATATTTTAATAGGTTTTAAAAGGAAAGCTTCTGCTAGAAATTATTTTCACAAGCCTCAAAACATTCTTCAAAGATTTACTCATCTGCTTAGTGACACAGGCATGGGGCAGGGCCTGTTTACTAATCTAGGAGGATTACACATCAACCTAGATCATGCCTTGCCTGCAGGTAAGGGCAGTAGAGCAAACAATAAGTACACCAGACTTTCCAACTCCAAATGCATGAGGGGAACAGAATCCAAAATAAAGTTATGTTTATATCATATTTGGATGGGGAAAATAAATGAACACAGGGAGACAGAAGTTTCTTTCTATCTCTTGCTCAACAGTCTCTGGAAATCCTGGATAGACAAATTCTGTTCCTACTATTGTGTCAGCTCTGAAACCAACCAGCTACAGCTGAAACAAGTCTCCACAGCTAGCTTTTCAAATAAAAACATAACATATGCCTCTGACCTCTCTTTTTGTCTTTTTAATGCATACAGAGATCACTCCCTCACCGGAGGAAAACTCACTTTTCACTTACCTTCCCTCTCCCTTATGCAAGCAAGAGAAAGCCACCAAATCATTGCCAGAGAAAACACAAAAACACACTACATCTAAAATATTCATTCTCTTGCACATCCCAAGACACAGACAGGTCACTTAACTCCCTGCATACTGGAATAGGCAATGTTACTGGGGCTGATCTTGCAACAACTTAAAGTGCAGAAGAAAATTCCACCCTCTTCAGAAATAATTTCCTACTTCTATCAGTATATAAAACAAAATAGAAACAAAAGTAACTCAGATTCTTCGAGTGACTGAAACCTCAGAACTGAAATTCACCTGAGAATGGCAGGGCAGTAAGGCCAAAACAAATCATCTGGTGCTGACCACAGTGAGAGGTCTTTCAGAGAAATGACCCATAACGCCAACTCTGCAATACCATGTTTTCAAGGAAACAGTTCTTTCTGATCCTAGTAGTAAACATAGCTTCATGTCCTGAGGTATGGAAAACGCTACGTTTGCCCAATATTTTTTCCAAGTATTTATTCCCTCTCCTCCTGTTTATAATAGGCTGTAAACAAAATTCAGTCCTAAAACACTGAATTCAAAGTGTAAACAAGTTAGTTACTCCAAGTACAGCTTTCACCATCACCATGTTCTGGAAGAAAACACAAAATTCATGACACCACCCAAAAAAGGAGTATCTGCCTTAAAACAGCCAGTAGCATTTTTATCTCCTGGTTCAGGAAGGTACGCACCTTCCACCAATTAAACTCTGCCATTGTCAGCATCTAAAAAAAAAAAAACAAAAAAAACCCAGTTGCAGTCAAGGGCTACTCTCTCCTAAATAGCAGCATACTTACTCATTTGTGCTGCAAGACAACATGCCGAATTGAGTTCATACAGAGACTGCAAATCACAGCACAAGGCACAATTTCAGTAGATGCTACTTGACTTAGTACCAATGTCTCAAAGCCTGAGCGTGTGATAGGCTTCAAAGACAACATGGTCCAGGTGAATCAAAGAACAGAAAAGCCCTGTGATTACAGATGCTTGGTGCACAGCAGGCAACACTGGCAGCACCTGCACAAGTCAGCACTCACCCAGAAGTCAGTCTCTAAATGGACTCAAGGGCTGCTGAGATGGCTGATGGGAAAGGCTTGATTGACTCTGTGCCTGTTGGTAATTACAGGTAATAATGCAGGTCAGTGCTGGCATCCCAATACCAGCTTTACCATCTAAACAAACACACAACCATTCAGTCATCTGAAGAATCAATATCATAAATATGGTAGAATGAGAAAATGTGTTTCTAACTTCCAAGTGCCTGTAATTATCAGTTAAAACTTTGCAACATATTATTAATTCCACTTATTGCTAACAGTGATGCTGCAAGTGTACAGTAGACCAAAACAAGTGAATGCAAAAAAAAAAAAAACCTTAAGATACGCTAACTGAATTCAGGTTTTTGTGCCTGTAGAAACAATTTGGTACTAGAGGTCATTCTAAGTGAATGCAATTTGACTACACTTTTCTTTTTTTTCAAATGCATTTCACAAAAAGATTTCTCAACTATTCATATTGAAAGACACATTTAAGAGTATTTTTAATCTTGGATTCAAAATACTGACAGTGGTTTAAGCAACACTACTAGCCTGCCACTTAAAACGATCTAACCTAAAGGATTGCATTATCTATAAATCACTGCGGCTAATTTTGGCAAACTATGTGGAATATAAAATTATAGATATTAGTTTGTCATATTACGAAAGGCCTTTTATTCAATGTCTTGGACATAAATTTATTATATGCTGTGACAGATAGCACTGGGTACTACGAAATGCTTACATTCAATACTTTGCTAAGTCTTACTCAGAAGCACAACCAGCTGTCTATACCCCGAAAAGTTTAACTTTGCAGAAAACAACATGGAATGAAAGCTCTTATTTACCACACACCATCCCTTGCTCTTTGGAATGAATCAAGTTATTAACTGTTCCCTGCCTCAAAGAGGTTTGTTTTTCTTTTTTTTTTTTTTAATTACTCTCTCACATATGTTTGCCAACTTTCCCTTTGCTACTCCAAGAAATATACATATGTTATCTCCCTAAACAAAAAGAAATATACAGACTCCTTCCTCCTAATTTATGGGTTTCATCATTTTCCTGGGGAAAATTTCCCTTTCTGGGACATCAAATTAATCATACTAGAAAAGACAGAGAAGGGGACAAAAAAATTAGCTTGCCACTTTCCTTCCAGACACACTTAGCGCCAACCCTAAATGCCAGGTCTGCTCTGGACTCCTGGCAACACAGACACTAACTCCCAGGTGTATTCTGAGCATGCTGACAGCCTGTGAAGAGCTTCCTTAGGGCCAAACTCTGCCCTGACTGAATCGGTGCAAATCAAGAACAACTCTGATACACATCTGGAGGAGCTGACTCCCTTAATTCAGAAATCTCCCTCCTATTCTTGTGGCTATCTCCCTGCACCACACATTATCTAATGCAGAGGCGGGGAGTGCTGAAGGAGGACAGGATAATTCTGCCAGTCAGGAAACAGCTTAAGGCCAGCACACCTGGCTTCATCTCTGATTCCCTCCCACCCCAAGCTACAGGTTGACAAGCAGGATGGGATGTGAATGACTGAACATCCAGACCACCCCTTGAGGAGCAAGCTTCAACCTCCTTTTCCTTTGTAAATCATTCAACTCCACCCCTGCATCTCTCTTTTGAGCCCCTGGATTTTTTCCTCAGCCTTCTTGAACATTTTCTAATTGCTGAGAGAAATAAAAGCTAGTATTGATTTCATCATGACTCAAGGGAAACAGGCAAATGCCTAACCGCGTGAACACAGTCTTGCTGCAAGCAGGAGCGGCAGCCTGCCTGCCCACCACACCCTGCGACACAACCACCGAACAGCAGCTTGAGACACCTGAAAAGCACGTCAGGCACCAGCAGACAGGCATTTGTCAGCAAGAGGCACCCTGCACGTGAAATACAGCTGCTGTTAATAAAGCCATAGTCACAGCACCTCAAACAAAGGTAGCAGCTCTGCTTTCTGAGTGATACCACATGGCCAGGACAGGAATGGGTGCCCAAGCATACCTTACCAGACCCACATGGAAGCAGCTGCAAGAATGGGACAGGGGCTTTAAATGGGCCAGAGCACAGTGAAATCATATCAACATCAGCAAGTGCTGGATGTCGGCACTGGGAGTTATTAAGTTGCGGTGCACAGCCTCGGGTCCAGAGTCCAGACAAATTCCCCATGAGGGGATCAGATCTTTCTGCTCAGACCTGGCAGTCACAGAAGGGCTGCCGGAGAAAACAGAATAACTTGGCACAAAAATAGCTGGTTAGCTAGAACAAGCTAACCAGCTTTCCAGCTAACCAGAATTCAGAGCCAGGCCTGAACCCTCCTTAAAGTCAAAGGACCTCGAACAGGCATTTTCAGCCCACCTCACAACAAACACAGAAAAGAGGCTTTCCTCACAGTCCCCCTCAATCTCTGAGCTTTCCCAGAGGTTAAGGTCTGACACCTCGCAATTGCCTGCACTGGCTTAACAAGTTATACAGATACCTTCTACAGAAAATGCAAAGAACAAGAGAGAGAGACAGACTTAGCTCTACCTCAAACCCAGATGGGGTTCTTCATGTCACAGCCCGGGCAGCAGCGTGGTTGAGCTATGTAGGGAAGGAGGCCAATCAATGCAGATCTTCACTCACAGCCAGCAGATCTGGGTTTCTGGCCCAGCAGTAAAGCACCCGGGTCAATTCTGAAGGTTCACAGCACTTTCACTGATTCTTCTCTGGATCAAATTTGGACCAAGGCTGGACTTTTCAAAAGCATGACCCTAACTCTGTTCTGAACCTTTATAATATTCCTACCCTATGTTCTTAATTTGAGATATTTTCTAACTTTGTTCATCCAAGATCAGAACCTCAGGAAAAATGGCAAGTTTTGCATGACAAAGCAGCTCTTCTAACAGATAATGTACGTTCCTCAAAATAGAACTGACAGCTCTTAGTTTTAAACCAGAAACCAGCCCCTATCATTCTCTCCAGAAAATAAAGTGAAAACATAGGGTTAATTGAATCAATAGGTCTTATAATTAAATGCTGCCAAGTTAGCTGATATGATTGGACTGCTGGTTTGGGTTTGGATTGGTTTTTTTAATGTTGTTTATCCAGAGGTTGCGTACATTTTAAATACAGCTAATTTTGTAAGCGAGTATTGAAATTTAGTTTAAATCTCCCTCAGGGGACAAAGTGACAAGTTTCACAAACAGAAAAGTAAGTTTTCATAGACCCAACTCACGGGAAGCTACTGTAATCTAACTGCATTATGGCTAGTAGAAGTACTAGCAGAAAACTCTTCCTATTTCTTGCCAGGGGCTTGACCAACATAAGACTATAAATATTCCTTAGATCCCCGCATTCATGAGTGCCAGCTGTAAATGAAGGAGCAGAATTTGCCAGAGGGGCTGAATTCTACCTACAAATCCAAACCTTAAGAATTCTCAGGTATAAACTGATTATTTCCCTGAAGGGGAAAAGTACCCCAGATTTTCAATAATGAGAAAACAGAGCTGAAAGGGGCATTGTCTTTTTCCAGATGGAGCGAGTCAGGTGCAGATTCAATGAATTCAACACAGTTATATTGATTTTCTCCACTTAACACTCTTGCTTGTAATAGGGCTATTGTCTCCCTTGTACTATATAAACATACAGATGCACATATATGTTTTATCCGAAGATGGACACCATGTGCTAAAATAAACAAATACTTATTATACCACAAAAAGTTAGAATAACAACATATTTAAAAAATGGTAAAAGAGAAACAGTATACTGTAACATTGGTCAAGACTATCAACCAGCACTAAGCTGTCTCGCGTATTACAGAAAACAAAGAGACTTGATAAATCTTTATATTACCGAGGTTGCCCAAGCTTCACCTTTTCACCAGAATTCCTCTCAAACTGACAGCCTAAGAAAGATGCAAAATACTGAGTACAAACACCAACACTCTGAAACTGTTGTCTTGTTATCATTTTGAATGATTGTGACGGGCTCCCCCCCACCTCCAAGACAAAAGAACAAAGATCAGTTTCATCTGCGAGACTGCTGTCGGGAAGAACAGCAGTGAGTGTAAAACCATAAGGAGCAATAGCATTAGCTCATCTTTTCTCCTTAATACAGCAGCAAACAATTAGTGTTAAAGTAAAATGGGTCAATCAAGACCTCAAATCTTCTTAACAGCTAGCATAGTCAACCCATGTGGCCGCAGCAATCCAAATTAACCCCATAGATACATCAGTCCTTTTCCTCCAATACCTGGAAAGCAATTACAAATGTCACATTGAATCTCCTTCTCAAACACTCTCCTATAGTTTCATAGCATAACCTGTGATTAAACCTACCCATGAAATAAAAGCTTTTCCGTCTACTGAGGCAGACAGGTTAAGAAACCACCTCTGTTTCCAGCACCAATTCTCTAAATCACCTCCAACCTACGGAAATCAGTCTCATGCTGTTTCTTCTTATTAGCTGAGAGGTGCTACAGAAATGCTGCTAATCAGCACACCTGTACACAAAGCAAAAGAACACGGGAAAAAGCACCAGCTCTAAACATGCCAAGACCCACCCATACTCTCTGTGTGCATATGTGTCTGGGAAGGGATAAGCAATGCAGTGATTTCACAGAACATTGTTCATTTCCATGCTTTCTCTGGAGGTACTCAGCACCACCAAACATCATCAAGGGTTTTCCATCACTGAGCCCACATACCCTTAACCTACGCTCTTTTCCTTTCTAGTTAAAAATGCTTAACTTTCAAACACACTTAAGGCTCACTTTCAAGGGCAATTAAGCATATGTTTAAACAACTGAATAAATCCAGATGGACCAAAACAAGTATCTTTGAGTCTTAGGGAACAGTTCTACACATCAGCCCATGCTTGATATTATTTCTTCATCAAGTACAGACATGGACTTTAAGGCAGCACACGAACAAAACATCCAGATGGTCAGATAATTCAGTTTAGAAGGGACCTTGGGAAGTCACCTAGCCCTAGAACCCCAGGATACTACACCTTTCCAAAGTTCTGGCTGTTCACATGCATTTTAACTGCAATACTCTCTGATCGCTTTCTAGGGAAGGCTTCAAAACAGCAACAAATGTCCTGCAGGCAGGAGTTCTGCAGGTTCCCCTTCAGGGAATCCCAATAAAGCCAAGGGTTGTTTTTTTTTTTTTCTTTCCCTATGAGTCAGAGGTTATACCGGATCAGTTCTCAGCACAATCACTGCCTGTGCTGTAGATGAAAGATCTGTAAGAAATTCGGGCCTTTGGATTGACCCACCATTTGTAGAGAAGAACTACTATTGGAGCTTCCTCTCACCCCCCTTTGTTAAGCTAATTGTAATTTGTCCCATCATGGCAGATCAGATTTCAGATCTCATAGATGCTGCAAGTTCTGTCAGTACCTTGTGACTTTGTACAGCTTGTAGCAATAGAGAGGTAACTTTCTGAAAGCCATCATCATAAAGTCCTCACAACCTAAATTCTTTTTGACTACTCCCTCTTCTCACCCCTTTAAGAAAACAAAGCTGCCTCCAGCACATGTGTATGACACGCCACGTTTGAGGGTGACAGCTGAAATAGTCCAGCAGAGTCTGCAATGGGCCTTACCCACCCATTTCTGTGATTAGACATTTCTAGCGATTTCCACAGCTCAGACAACTGTTTAGTGAGCAAGGGACCAGGGCTAAAGGGGCCACGGCCTGCTCTAGTGTTAGCACACATGGCAAACGTTTCCCACCATGAATCCAGGTATATCGTTTAGCAAACAGTAACTGCTACAGAGAGCAGCATGACACAGGCTGAAAGAAAAGGTATGCTTCTGGAAAAACATCTAGCAACAAAGGAATTCTTAACCCAGACTGCAGGGATTCATTTCGGGACTACTGCGATCAGATCATTCATGTCTAGGCACAGCACCTCAGGGGTCATTAAATGACGACTTTTTCTTTATTGTCAGAACGTATTTAAAGACCACAGCTAAGTGAGTACTGACATAACACACCGTAACAATTACATCAGCTCTCTAAATCAAGGGTGCAAATGGCGCTTTATGTAACAAACTGCATTATAAGCACAATGAACTGCCCTCTATCCTCCAAGCATGCTAAAATTCTCCACCAAAGAACAGCAACTTTTTATTCTCAGGATGACAGCTCCTTGGCTTCTCTCAAGCACCCACAGGCAATGCGCAATATGGGTACAACAAATTGTAAAGTTCCATTAACTAAATCCTGTCCCTTGGATAAAAGATGAGAAGAGCTAGGACTTAACGCCACTGCATTTCACTGCTGAAACCACCCCTCGTCCCAGAGCCCTGCTGTACAAGGGCTCACCTGAGCATTTCATTTCGACACTGAACGGTCTCACTAAGCCACTGGGATTATTTTCAGTGTGTTAGTTTAGCTCACCTGTGAACACCTGAGCTCCAGGAGAGTGGCACCACATTAGGACTGGGGTCCTGCCCACTGCTGAGCACATCGTGAGTGTTCTGCAACTAGGTGAAATGAAATACGCAGCAAGGAATTCAGCGGTTCCTAGACCTAGGTGCTACAAAGGTGAGCTTGGCCCTCATATATCACACTTTCAGAACATCAGCAGCAGAAATACACACCCATCCACAAACTTAACAGAACCATCTCCATGCTAACTGACAAAGAGTCACCACATGCAGGGAAGGTGCCCATTCTCTCACTGCTGGTGAATCACTTCTTAGTGATCAATGAAGTAATGGCAGGGGCAACTTCTCTAGGTAATGCTCTCTCCGCACATCATCTCCCTCTTTCCAGCAAAGGCTGGGATGCTGTGATCACGTCATCCAGTTGGGAGGGAAGCAAGAGAAGCTATAGAAAATAAATACATCCTGCAGCTGAGCCTCTTGTTGGGTGCATTGGCTATGAGATCTGTCTAGACATCCCTGCAAGTCTAAACGAGCACAGGTGAAATGAAACAGGTTCTTTCACAGGCAGAAAACAAAGGTTTGGGGAGGAAATGGGAAGAAACAGAACAGAAAGGATATGTGCTTCAATCTCGCAAGGAAGAACCCTTCTGAAAACAAAAGGGACAGGTTTCTGAACTGTGGGCAGCGCAAATGCTGGACAGCAAGTGATTTTTTTGGAGAAAGGAAGGAGAAATATTTATTGACAAAACCACAAAGACATGACAAATTATGAAAAGGGATGCTAGAGAGCTAGAATAAGACTTACAAAATACAGAGGTATACACCCCATTCTACTGCGTGATTTTATGTTAACGACCACTTATATGTGAAAGCCAGCTATTTCATATCAGGAAAAAGCCTACATGAAAATCCACCAACGAATCAGAGAGTATCTTTATTCAGAGGAAAACGGAAAGTTCATGCTTAGCACGGGCAAATAAACGTCAGTATCTTTATATATCGAAAGCAACTCTTCCGGCATGCGGCACACTGCCTTCTTTTCCCAAAGGTGTTTCATAAAGCGCACCTTATTCGAACGGCAGGTGACAATTAGCCTCTCAAACACATCATACGCCACAAATTGAGGCAAGCAGTCTTTATTTGGGTAGCTCGCATTTGGCGCAACGCTCCGGCACCGCAGAGCTGCACAGGCTCACGGCTCGTACCTGCAGCAGTTCAAGCGAGGCACACACTTTGCATAATTTTCTCTTACATAAAAAGGCTTTGTTCTCCACCGCCTGGCTGCGGTTACCAGCCTCCCCGCACACGGTTGTTTCCTTTTCCGCGGCTGATCCATTCAATACAGGGAATGATTATTTTCTTTTTTCTTTTCTCCACAC